>CAJHQP010001630.1:0-108096 GCA_905132765.1 Moricandia arvensis
TATTGGTTGCTTTTTTAGCGCTAGTTGCCGTGAGGAAGTCGCTAGAAGAAAAAAAAAGATATAAAGCTTCGTTGTGAGCTGGGACGTCAGAGATCTTGCTATTTATCTTCTTAAAGCTCCATAGTTCCTGTAACCTGAGTGAGCAAAAATCATTATGGTCACCAAGAACTTGAACACGCCAACGAGCACGAAACAAAGAATAAAAAAAATAGATGTGTTAACAAACCCGGGGCTGAGATCTGTTTAGCTTCTTTTCAATGTCTTCATCATCTTCGTCCTCGTCTTCGTCTTTGCTACTGAGCAGCCTATGAAGTGAAGAAGAGCTTTCATTTTTTCTACCACGTTTTGATGTCCCGGTGCCTCTACCTCTGGCCTCTCTCTTAGTAGTAGCTTGTCTTTTACGTCCCTTGCCTCTAGTGTTCTCCTCCTCCTTTCATTGATATAAAACAAGAATCATGATAAGACAAACAACTTGTAGTGGACCAATGAATACAGATGTAAGGAACTGGTCCCATACCGAACTGCTGTCAACTCTGTTAATGATCTTCAGGCTCTGCTTGCTTCGCTTGAAGGAGAATCTAGCATCGTCTTCTACAATGGTAGAAGACACTTTTGAAAGGAAGCTGAAGCAGACCTAATGAAAGACAAATCAGGGACATAACATTAGCTAGCTGAATCCCAACTCCGAACTTGGTTAAACGTTATGACAAAAAAAAAGATTACCTTTGAGACGCGCGGCACACCAAGAGAACCATCAAGAGTGGTTTGCTTGCATCGCACATTGAGGCTTTACCTCGGCCTCTTCCTCTGGTTGGGGCTTAAGCTCTACCGCCGAGACTGGTACTAGTGGATGAACCTCTCCGTCCTCTAGTGGCGCAGGGCACTGAACCCAGAGATCTGAGTGCGTGTCTTCATTCATCACTGAAAGAAGCGTTTGCGATGGTCCACTGGCTTCTTTCGTCAAATTCTGTACCAAATCTCAGGTAGAAAACAAACTGGTAAGAAAGCAATGGCATGACAGAGGTGAATGTGAAGTCAGAAACTGGCAAGGAAACTCAAAGAAGGAGACTTATAAACCTCTGATGTCAATCCAGTGGATAAAACTGTGAAGAACCACTCGGTTTAGTGGACCTATCTTTCAAGCGTTCCTGCACAAACAATAGTGCAAGTCACGTCCATATTTTATTCCTCCCACATATCTACGACATAAATAACCTGAAATCAAAATCTCTTGCCTCTAAGCACTCTCCCACTTTAAGAATCAAATCGTCCTCCTCAAATTTCTGGGCATCTGAATCTTCTGTCAAGTTTACGCCTGCAAAAATGGGAAGAGGAACATCATAAAAACAACAATCATGCTACTTTGTAAAAAGTATATCCCTACGCAGAACTTGTATTCAATGGCGAATAGAAAAAAGTACATGACACGAGTCTCTTGAAGATTGTACTGAACGCATGAGTAGAAAGCTAGTTTATCATTCCTTGTTCACAAAATTTTGAAGAGCAACGTCAAGATCGTTAACGGGAAGAATCTCCATTTTGCTGCAGACAAGAGGATAGAGTGATACATAACCGTTGTGTTTTCAAGCACATTTGGTAACCTATTCAATCAAGTCTATATCATTCTTTGGTGAAAGTTCTACAGGGGGCTGAAGCTAATAAACACAATCATAAGGATGGACGGGTTGCAGGAATATACCAGGTTACTTTCAGCTACTAATGCTTCTATATTTTGCTGGTTCAGTTCTTCTGGAACGGAGTCGCTCAGAATCATCGATGGTGCCTGTGAAATGGAAGATAGAAAATATATGATAACTAAATCACATTAGACAATGGTCCAAATGTGCTACTTGAATTGCCCTACCTTCACTCCGACCCTTCTTAGAAGCTTTGGAGAATATTAAAATGTCCTGGGGATTTGCAACCTGAAAGTTTGTAAGAATTTGTCACAAGTTAACCAACATTCAAGAAAAAATGGTGAACATCCTGTTACAGTAACAAATTATAGGTACCTTTCCCACATATTTCTGTCCAAACCTTTGAGGATTTATCGTCATAAATCCAAGAGTAATCTACCTGACAGATTGAACCAGATCTCAGTCTTTTTTTGGTGAAATATAACATATAATATGAGTTTGTGGCTATGGGTCCATGCATCAGACTGCCAAAAGCCTAGCAACTACTTGCGTTGGAGAATCAAGGTTTAGTTATGTGTGTTGCTAAAACTTTGCAGCAGTTGAAGGGAACTTTGTAGGCGAAAAAAATTACCTTGATTCGAACCAATGGGAGCTTAATATCTGATCTGTTGACAGCTTTTTTACTGGCTTTTTCTATTAGCTCTCTGACCTAACAATTTTGTAGATATTACTGGAAGCATTCAGTGACTAGTTAAATCTAATCAAAAAGGAGGCAGGAGAAAAAACAAATATCCACATGAGATACGAGAAAAGTGAATAGTTACCACTTTATCCAAGTGTTCGAGAATAGAGTTTTGATCATTGGGATCAATATCATCTTCCATCCTTTAAAACAATCTGCACTCTGAATATATGTAAGCAAAGAAGTCTGTCACCGCCATAAAATATAAGGAAATTTTTTTTACCTCTGTATACTCAAAAGGCCTCACAGATGTCAAAGGTATCTTTGTAGGACGATATTGATTGCCCTGCAAGTCATATATTTTGAAATTACTCAGGCTTACATGCTTGATTAAAAAAGAGTAAAAAACCATACTTGAAGCAAGTAAATTAAGCAATACGATCACAGTGAAGATAAAGTTTCAGATTGTTTGCTGAAGAACCTTAATTTCTAAGAGAAGAACATGCTTTGGCTTTGATTCCCCATCAATCAGTGACGTTGCCACAGACGATCCTGGTTGTGTGATGTGGAAACCCATTCCAGATACCTCCTTCAAAAATTTAAATGGTTTTAATCTCAGAGACAAGGGACATTGTGCCTCACACTTATTTAAATGCAATAACTCCAAGAATCAAGTTTCAAAGGACCTGGGGGTCGATAAGGCATTCATGCTCATGGCCCCACACAATGAAGTCAAGAAACCGTGGAAGAAAGTGTTCACTTATTGCATTTTTGGGGTTTGATTTCACCCTGAAAGTCAGAATATGAGTACAAAATCAAAATTCCTGATATAGGATCTAAAACAAACTATTGCAATGGGATCAACCTATTTTGATGAAGCACCAGAATATTGAACCAGTCAGAAACGTCACATCCTTCTTGAACTTCAGGCCTCATCCACTGGACAGCGTGTGGGGTCTGTAAAACCAATAAGGCAATAAATATTAACACAATATACAATTGTCTAGCAAAAGGTGAGGATCCTCTGGATTACCTGAAACATTCTGTTGAGACGTTCATCCCTGATGTTTCCCAAACCATAGAGAGCCACAGATGTTGAACCCTAAATATTAATTTGATTAAATGTTAATCCAAGAAACCAGAGAGGAACCAAGTGGCCAGGTTACAAATTCTTTGCACCAACCTTCCTCATAAGTATAGGGTGGAGAGAAATCTGGCCAACACCTGAACCACCAAGATTCATCTTTCCAAAATAATTCACGAGGTTGCATGCTGAGAGAATATCAATTGCAGAGAGGTTGTCCTGTTGCCATATGCCACAGAAAAGAAAAACAAAATAATATGCTTAAGGAAGAAGCTCAAGTTCACAAAAATAAACAAGTTCAATACCACTCCAGCTGGATCGTCATGGTTTCCATGAATACTAAAGACGGGCAAGCCTACATTGAAGTGTGGGTCCTCGTAATTTACATGACCAAACCTGTAGCAAGAAAATAATGCGAAGGAATAATATATCAATCCACACCTTGACAAAATGAAGTGTACAAGAGAGCAGACAGATCTATACACATGTTGAGTCAATGTGTCAATTTAGTTCATCATGTTTCCAAATATGATGAGACTAATATAAGAAGAGTAGAGTCTCACGCATTTTGGAAATTTACAGTCTGGTCGCTGACCACTTGAAACTGCACCGGTTTATCATTAAGGCAATGGCGACGAAGAATCTCAATGGCTTTAACTAGGTAGTTCTAGAGGGTTTATTCTCATGAAAAAGATCACCTCCGAGGAGTAAGAAGTCCACCTGTTTGAAATAGTGAAAATGAAACCTTCTGATTTGGAGAAGGTTAAATGGCAACGGAAAGGATCAAAATCAAAACCTGTTTATCCTCTGCAATAGAACAAATCTCTTCAAAAGCCTTGAAGGAATCGTGGCGCCTTATTTCATCCTTCTCCATGTAGCCCAAGTGACAATCAGTTGCAACAAGAATCCGAAGAGTATCACTCAAATCCTCCCTGTCAAGCATTCACTCACACACTCAGCTCTTGGAAACAAAAAGTAACAATTGGTTCAGTGTGTAACTTAAATGAGTTAAGAAAATGTTGAAGCTCTGAACTAGTAAGAGAATAAATAAGCATTGAGGTCAGCAATCATTTACTGAACATGGGACATCTTACTGCAGCAAAGAGGGAGAAAGCAAAGCCAAAAAGCTCACCTAGACATGATGTCAAGTGTTGGCAGTCCTGTAAACCTGAAAAATACCAAAATTCACATGATCTGGTCACACTTTGATGATAGAAAACAAGGTAGACCTCAACAAGTTCTCACTTTCTTTGGTGGTGATTCACCAAAGCATTTCTAAAACCCTAAACCCTTTAATCTATAAAAAAAAAAAATCGATGTCTCGTTCCAGAAAAAAAAACTGTAATGCAATAAACCAGGTCCGACATTGATTCTAAGCAAACAAAACTAAGTTTCGAATCAGTTAGGACTGTTCCCAGAACTTTCTTAAATGTTTCTACTTGTCGAACTTTCTCAGAAATAGAACCCTAACCTGGTCACCAGAAACAGAGAATCCGACAGAAACGAGACTGAGAATCGGAGTGACAGAGTTGGGAGGGAACTTTAAAGCCCAGAGGCGAAAGAGAGAATGAATAAATTTAGGGAGACGACGACTACGACGACGACCAAGGACAATACTTTAATATTTGGTCCTCTATAAAAGACTAATACCCTGAAAACACCCCAATACTTTTGAAAGTTCATAAACATCACCAGGTCCAGGTGACTTTTTTATTCGGTTTGGTTGGGGTCTTGCTATTTTTTGGTTGTCACTTTTTCTCCACTGCTTGAAAACAACAGCCTTTATGTTTCGTTCCATCTTCAAAATAGGCTTATTCCTTAGGCCCATTAAAGCAAGCGTAAGAGTTTCTTTTTCTTTTTTTTGATCAAAACGTAAGAGTTTCTTACACTCCTACATAAATACTGTGTTTCGAGAGGACTTTATTTTTTCTTCGAATCTCTTCTTATTGCATTTGGCATTTATACAAACTCTTTTAAATCTCAAATTATTGAATTAATTATTGAGCAAATCTATCAAATAAATTTTTTTTTTTTGAAGTTTTTATCACAAAAATAACCCTTAAAAAAATAATCAAAACAGACTTTTTTTTTTATTTTGAAAATTTTAAAATTTTTTACTTTTTTTCTTAATTTTAAATTTCATTTCCAAAACTCCACCCAATAACTCTAAATCCTAAGTTTATATTATTTAATTTAAGGAATATAAATAAATATTTACACTTTTTAATAAAATCTATTTTGATTATTTTTCTATTTGAATACTATTTTTATGACAATTTTTTTTAGTACTATTTAAGCCTTTATATCTTAATTATTTGTTTGTTTGAAATTACGCTACCCGTAACGTGTTTACTTGGATAACACTTAACATATAAGATTATACGTACATTTATCGAAAAACAGTTTTAAAGCTTTTATATACAGTTGGGATTTATATATTAAATATGTTCAGTATTTAGGTTGTTGATGGGTGGTCCAATGGTAATGTTAGTGCTAAGCATTGAGGTCTATGGTTCGAATGGCTTAACATATCCAAAAATTTCAGATTGTTGTATTACTTATTTGTACAAGTTCCTTAAAATTATAACTTCTTGGAAATTGAGGATTTCATCAAAAAATCTATCAAATAGAATTTGAATCTTCTGATGATATTCTTTTAAAGTTACTGTTTTTCACTTTTAGTTTTAATATTAAAAATCAAAACTTTTGAACTAAAAATAAAAAAAAATTGGGAATCAAAATTATTGACAAAGTTTGACATAAAAAAATTCTATATATTATATACTACTTTAAATATTTTTTAATCTCATAAATCTCCACTAAAATCTTCATAATCCTACCAAAATTGTCACCAAAATCTGTAAAATCCATTTTAATTTCCAGAAAATCTAAATCCCCCTATATATGTGAAATGATTGTTTTTTATAGATTTTCTTTTCATCTTCAAATTATGCCACATAAAAGCTCTTTTAGTCTAATGATTTTACTAAGGATTATATAATATTTCTACACTAATAAATCTGAGTTTCAAGTCCAAAAGCACACATTATGCAGATTAATGGAGAAAAAACTTATAAAAGATCTTAAGCATAAAACAAGGAGCACCGACAAACGTGGATTTCGTAAGACGGCTCACAATAGTGCAGTGAGACGTGAATCATTATGAGATATGTAGAATTTTAACTGTAAAATCGTCTGTAATATTTTTTATAATTTGTAATAGCATAGTTATCCAACGTTAAAATTGTGCCACTGAAGTGTTCATTTTTATTTGGGACCGAACATGTTTTAGAAAAAAAAAATCACTTTCTAAAATTCTTTCCTTTAAGTTTAGCCTATGTATCTCTTTCAGATCTTTGACTCTTCAAAAAAGAAATGGATCTTTACTAAGGACAAACTTTTCCTCCTTCTCCATTAAAGTTTTTTTTTATCTTTATCTTATTTTAATTATTTCTTCTCTTGAGGGTTTCTCTTATTCGTTCTCCAATTTATTCTCAAGAACATAACAAAATATCTTATCACTAGCTCGGTTAATCCGGCCATGTTATCCTCTCTAAATAAAGCTTTGCTAGTGATGTCACTAGATAAAGACGATACTCCTTTCGATCTCCACGATCTTCTTCAATATAGTTCGTGTCAGAGCAACTTGATCGGTTTGATTTAAAGACTATTAAGTGCCGACTGTCAGAAGATGTCAAATCTAATTTGATATAATACCTCGAAAATGGCAAAAACACAATCGTATTCTTGGAACTGCTCTTCTTCAAAGAGATTTTAATTTATTTCCAAGCATGAACATGATCTGGTGGAATATTTGAGAAAAGGATTCACTCTTTCAATGTTGGGCTTTGGCGATAGAGCGTTGGATAGAAAAACCTCCAGCTGACTATCTTCAGTTTTTTATATCTAGTTTCGTCTCGCCATATTCCGGCCCGTTACAACATAGCCGAAGAAGCCAATACTCTGGTGATTTAGTTGGGCAAGTGGTGGATGTTTCTTTTGATCCTGTTAAACCGAACCGGACCAGATATATTTTTTATCATAACTCTAAAATATTTTGTACATATATAGTTTCCTTATGTGTCGTAGTTATTGCATATCTTGTCATATACGATCCTTGAGGATCAAGACTCTGAGATGCATATATTGTACCTTGGTCACGTTAATGAATAATCCAGAAAATTCCCAAAGTTTTGTCTATCATTTTACATGGTATCAGAGCCTCTCTAAATGGCTGATACACAAAAAGATTTGGCTGTGGGAACAAACGTAGAAAGATCAAAGATGTACCAGCTGGCTGCGAATGAAAATCCAGGAGGTGTGATTGCACAAGTGCAATTCGATGGTGAAAACTATGATGAATGGGCGCAAGCTGTAAGAACAGCACTACGTGTGAAAAAGAAATATGGTTTTGTCGATGGAACTGTTGCAAAACCAAAGGAAGAAGATCCTGAATATGAAGATTGGATGTCTGCAAACTCGATGGTGGCGTTGTGGATTCTCAACACGGTGGATCCAAAAGTGAGAAGGACGTTGGCAAACAAGGAGGAACCACAAGATCTGTGGAAAGAAATCAAAGATCGGTTTTCAGAAGGCAATGGACCTCGTGTACAAGAGATAAAAGCAGAGTTGGCTTGTCTTAGACAAGGAGGTGCAAGTGTAATTGAGTACTTCGGAAAGATGACGAAGCTCTGGGATGATTTGATCAACTATGACAAGGCAGTGATGTGTAAGTGCGGGGGATGCACACTACAAGAAAACAGGCTCATTCCGAGGGCCGAAATCGTCGGTAAGTCGTCGGAATAAAGGTATTCCGACGACATACCGAAGAAATATGTCCTCGGAAAATACTCCTCGGAATTTCATTTTCCCTCGGAATTTCCTCGGAAAATTCTGATGGAATTCCGAGGAAACAATATTCCGAGGAAACTTTGAGGACGGCTGTTCGTCGGAAAAGTCCTCGAAAATTCCGAGGAACATTTCCCTCGGTATATTCCGAGGGACATATTCCCTCAGAATTTTTCGAGGAACACTGTCCTCGGATAATTCCAAGGGAATAGGTCCCTCGGAAACTTCCGAAAATTCCGAGGAACACCGTCCCTCGGAAAATTCCGAGGAACATGTCCCTCGGAAAATTCCGAGGAACATAGTCCCTCGGAATTTTCCGAGGAACACCGTCCTCGGAATATCCCAAAAGAATATTTTTTTTAAAAAAAATTAAATTTTTGAAATTTAAATTCAAAAATATAAAATTAAAATTAAAATTTAAAAACATATTATATAAAATTCAAAGTCATACAAATAAAAATAAAACATTCAGAGTTTTTTAAAAAAAAAACTACGGGTTTTGGGAATTCGGGTCTGGCATGCTCGGGAACACCTCGTTCGGGTGCAACCTCCTCATCATCTCCATCATTTGCTCGTTCAGCCTCCTCTGTGCCTCAAAGCTCGCCTGTTGAGTCGCCATCTGGGTCTCCAACGCAGATATTCGATCATCTTTGTCTTGCAACTGACCCATTAGTACTTCTGGATCAACAAATGGCGGTGGTGCAGCAGAAGACGGAACCGACCGGGACCGACGACCCAAACCGAACAAACGGCCCTTCTTCTTTGGAACCGACTGAAATAGAAAAGTACCAAATTTAAATAATAGAAAAGATGAATTGAACTTTTAAAAAAGAACTTACCGATTCAACGATTTCGTTGATCCGAACCCGAGGCAAGTAGGTCGAACCCGTCGAATCGTCATCCTCGGTTTGAAGTTGAGACACTTCGTCTTCCAGCTGAGTGTCGATAAGGGTGACCACATCCTTCACAACACCATCATCAATCTCGCCGGTCTTCTTGTTGGTATACGCCCTCTTCATTAGGGCGAGATCATCAACCGGCTCGCCCTCATTTTCTTCCGCCTTGAAAAAAAACATAAATTAAACAAACATTAGTAATTAGAAGAAATGCACAAAAATAAAATTTAAAAACTTAACTAATAGAATAAAAAAGACTAGCTTACCATGCGATCCCCGAGAGTGGCAATAGATTGAGCACCCAAGTTATGCTTGAAGATGCCCTTCCCTTTACGGTCGCTCATGCGGTTGGTGGAGTTGGTGGAAGATGTTTGTTTCGTCTCATTCTTACTCCAATGCACACCCAACTCCTGCCAGACCGTGGGGTGCATCGACTTTGGGACTTTTAATAAAAAAAATTGTTAAATAAAAAAAAATATTTTTTAAATTAAAATATTGTTTAATAAATGAAAACGAACCTTGTTTATTTCCCACTTCTTCTTCCACTCGTGGATCTGCTTCCCATAGTTCTCCATAACTTTATGGACGAAGTGGTGATAGATATACAAAGTTTCATCGGCATTCCAGTTGAATTCTTGCTGAAAATAAAACAATATTAGTAAAAAATTTATATTAAAGATTAAAAATATAAGTAAAAAAATTAGAATACTTACCGCAAACTGTTGAAACCACAGATGCTGCTTGTCGACAGGGAAGTCAGTGAAAGTCGGATGTCCCTTGTCGAGGGCCGAGTACATCATACGGTTGATCCATGCGCTGATCCCGTTCGAGGATCGGTTGAACCTAATAAAAAGTACAAATTATTAAAAATGAATCAAATTTTAATGAAAAAAAAGATTTAATTACCATGTTTGACCCCGTCCATGTGGATACGGAGTGAGATAGGGAAGATGGTCACGACCGGGCTGTCGAACAAACTCCGCAACTCTCATCACTCCCGGAGGACCCTCTGGAGCAGGAGCAGGAGCGGGTGCACCAATGGGAGGGGGAGGAGCATGAGAGGGAAATGGAGAGGGAGATGTATGGTAAGAGCTATGGGGCGATACGGAACCCTGAATGGAGTGGCTCCCCGTACCACCACGACTGCGACGCTGTCGAGGTCGGCTCTAATCATCATGAGACCTGTATATATATATATATATTTTTTTTAAAAAAAAATCCCAAATAATAGTTTTTAATCACAATAATAGTTTTATAGATATTAAAAATGTTTTTTTTAATAATTAAAAAAATATTTTAATATTTTGTTTTAAATAGTTATTATTATACATGATTTATATATATAATTACAAAAATAGTTTAATAATTACAAAAATAGTTTAATATTTTTAAAATAGTTATAAATCGTTTATAAATATTTTTAAAAATTGAAAAACGATTTTAAAAATAAAAAAACGTTTTTAAAAATGAAAAAACGTTTGTAAAAATGAAAAAAACGTTTTAAAAATACAAAAAACGTTTTAAAATAGTTAATAACTACAAACATATTTTTAAAATAGTTATAAATCGTTTATACATATTTTTAAAAATTGAAAAAACGTTTTTAAAAATAGAAAAACGTTTTTAAAAATCAAAAAACGTTTTAAAAATACAAAAAAACGTTTTAAAAACATTTTAAAATAGTTAATAATTACAAAAATATTTTTAAAATAGTTATAAATCGTTTATAAATATTTTTAATAATTTAAAAACGTTTTTAAAAATAGAAAAAAAATTTTAAAAATCAAAAAAACGTTTTAAAAAAACAAAAAACGTTTTAAAAATACAAAGATAATTCCAAAAAAAAACTAAAACAACAATCAACCCCACAATCCTAACTTAAACTATCCATTCAATCCTAAACTATCTATCAAACAACCTATAATCCGAAAATCTAATCTCACAAACCCTAAGAAATTGAAAAATACAAGGTTTACATAGATTCTTACATGATTTTGGAATTGGAATAGAGATGTGGGGTTGGGTAGTCGGAATCGCCGGGTGGTGTTGAGAGAGATCGGAAACAAAAGAGAGGGATGAGAGAAATGAGAGATGCGGCGGAGAAGAAGAAGAGAAGTGTTGTGTTTTGTATTTAAGAATTCCGACGGACACAGGGTCGTCGGAATTCCGTCGGAATAATTAACTTAGGGTTCGCGAAAATTTTCACGCGGATTGGCTTTCCGGGTGTGAAAATTCCCTGTTCCTCGGAATTTCCTCGGGTCTGGGTATGAAAATTCCCTGTTCCTCGGAATTTCCTCGGAAAATTCGGAGGAAATTCCGAGGAACTAGGGTTCTGGGTATGAAAAATCCCTGTTCCTCGGAATTTCCTCGGAATTTTCCGAGGAAATTCCGAGGAACAGGGGTTTGGGGTTTCAAAACCTCAAATTTTTGGGCCGTATTTCATTTTTTATACAAATGTAATGCATACCATTGATGATTCTTTGTATAGATGATCATAAACCATAAAATAAGAAAATTTCATAAATAATTGTAAGTATTTCCTTTAACGTTTATTAAAGTGTATAAGTGTTTCTCTTATGTTCTGTGGTTTTCATTCATGCAATCGTAAAATTGTTTGTTATCGTCTAAAACACCAAATTTAAATTCATAATCTGGTTAAGACACTTAATGAAGGTTATATATGTGTTAATCAATCCGCAAAACCTTGTTTTCGGTTAAAAACCTCTTGTTCCTTGGAATTTCCTCGGAATTTTCCGAGGAAATTCTGAGGAAACCCTGAAAATTGTAACATTCCCTCGGAATTTCCTCAGAAAATTCCGAGGAAATTCCGAGGAACTGGGGATCTGGGTATGAAAAATCCATGTTCCTCGGAAACTTCCGAGGAAATTCCGAGGAAAAGGGGTTTGGGGTTTCAAAACCTCAAATTTTTGGGCCGTATTTCATTTTTTATACAAATGTAATGCATACAATTGAGGATTCTTTGTATAGATGATCATAAACCATGAAATAAGAAAATTTCATAAATAATTGTAAGTATTCCCTTTAACGTTTATTAAAGTGCATAAGTGTTTCTCTATGTTGTGTGGTTTTCAATCATGCAATCGTAAAATTGTTTATTATCGTCTAAAACACCTAATTTAAATTCATAATCTGGTTAAAACACTTAATGAAGGTTATATATGTGTTAATCAATCCGCAAAACCTTGTTTTCGGTTAAAAACCTCTTGTTCCTCGGAATTTCCTCGGAATTTTCTGAGGAAATTCTGAGGAAACCCTGAAAATTGTACCTTTCCTCGGAATTTCCTCGGAAAATTCCGAGGAAATTCCGAGGAACTGTGATCTGGGTATGAAAAAATCCTTGTTCCTCGGAATTTCCTCGGAAAATTCCAAGGAAATTCCGAGGAACAAGAGGTTTTTTACTGAAAAACCCATGTTCCTCGGAATTTCCTCGGAATTTTCCGTTTAAAAAAAAAAAAAAACTAGTCTGTTTCCGAGTCGTCATCACCGGATGAATCTGAATCTGGATCTTGGTGAAACTCTCCCATAACTGGTTCATTCTCTGCGTGAACGACAGCTTCCTCTGCGAAGTCGGTTAAATCGACTACAAGGCCACCTTCAGCTACATCTTCTGCAGCACTTAAGTTACCGGATGTGATTGGTTGTAGTGGGTCTTCCAGCTCAGAACTTCCCTGAACTCGGCCTCTCGGGTTGAGTCTTGTAACAGTAACCCATGGATCATCTCTGTTCCTTATCCGGGGGTACTTGATATAACAAACCTGTAACATTTAAAAATTATTAGTAAAAATATAAATTATGATCAATCATTCTGAATAATTAACATTTACTTACCTGATCGGCCTGAGAAGCAAGAATGAAAGGATCATAATATTGCAGCTTTCGCCTCGAATGTACTGATGTAACACCAAATGCATCTGTTCTCACACCTCGATTTGGAGTGTTGTCGTGCCAATCACAATAGAAAACAGTACAGCGCAATCCAAGCATGCCCAAATACTTGATTTCCATAATCTCACGTATGTGTCCGTAGTATACATCATCTCCTGATGCAGAACAAACACCAGCATCATAGGTCGTACGCGAACGTCTCCTCTTTTCAGTTGTGAATGCATATCCCCGAGTACAAAATCTCGGATATGACTTCACAACATAGTTTGGTCCAACCACCATCTAGCGTATCCAATCGTCATATGTTTCACCTCTGGCCAAACCAGCTGACACCTATTAATAGCACATATATAATGAATTAGTATAAATATGTGTTAAATGATATTTTAATTTGTTAAGGCACTCACATAAGTAAACATCCATCCAGCAAATTCTCTCTGCTTAATTTCTTCTAGGTCCTCCTCTGTGGCGTATCTATATTCGAACCGCTTTTCTGCCATGAAAATCCTGTACATGTGATGACAATAATGTTTTTAAAAAGGTATAAATGTTAATTTGTTAAAATAAAAATTTGTAAGATAATAAATTTACCTCTCATATTGAAGAACATCTTCGCAATTGGTGAGCAAATATGTTTGCAAATGACTTCGCTCCTGCTCAGTAAGTCGACGGTCCTTTGGTTTTCCGCTAAGTCGTCCAACATCTGTGAAAATATCTGGAACCTTAACATGATATGTTGCCCGTTCGCCTCTATCATCATGCCGAGCAGGTCTTCTGTTTTTGGTCTGAACTCCTGCTGGAAAGTAGTACTCGGCAAAGTTTGATATTTCTTCATTGATCATCTGTGCGACTATCGAACCTTCCACCCTACTTAAATTTTTCACCTTCTTCTTCAAATGGAACATATACCGCTCATACAAAATACATCCATCTATACTGCACAGGACCACCAAGTTCCAATTCTCTTGCCAGGTGAATAACAAGATGTTCCATTACATCAAAAAATGAGGGAGGAAATATCTTCATCTCGCTTCTTCTCTAAGTCAGCGGCGATATTGCAAGTGCGCACTTGCAATATCGCCGCTGACTTAGAGAAGAAGCGAGATGAAGAAAAGGTTCATCAGTTCCTATTGGGGCTGGATGAAGATGTGTACGGAGCTGTTCGTGCCTCAATCATCAGCACTGACCCGATGCCGTCAATGAACCAGGTTTACTCCAAAATAAAATCTGTTGAACGGGTCAACACTGTGATGAGAGGAAGAGAACAACAAGGTGCAAAAACTGCTTTTGCTGTGAGGGTTAGCGGATCTGGAAAAGAAGAGAAAAACAAATTTGTACAGTGTGCAAAAAGGCAGGACATGGACCAGACACATGCTTCCAAGTGATTGGGTATCCCGAGTGGTGGGGAGAACAAAAGCGCCAAGCCGGAAGAGGTGGTGGCAGAGGAGGAGGACGAGGCCGTGGAGGAATGACCATGAGAGCTAATGCAGTGCAGGCTGCAGGAGCATTTGAAATCAGTACTGAAGCCGAAAGAAGTAGCTATACGGGACTGAGTAAAGATCAGTGGTCAAGTCTGATCAAACTACTGGAGGATCAGAAGCATGGCACCCGCTTAAATGGTAAGATCACTAATTTAGAATGGGTATTAGACACAGGAGCTTCTAATCATATGACTGGTTGTGGTGATTATCTCTCTGATTTGAAATATATATTGCCGTGTGCCATTGGATTGCCAAATGGAAGCAAATCGATTGCTAGTCAGAAAGGAACCGTTGTTTTTGATGCAGAATTTAGTCTTAAAAACGTGTTGTTAGTACCAGATTTGAAGTGCAACTTGATGTCAGTGTCACAGATGATTGCAGACTCAGATTTTGTTATGCAAATAGCTAACAAAGGGGTTGTGATTCAGGACCGTTTGTCGAAGACGCTGACTGGAGCGGGTGAGTTGAGTGAAGGGTTGTACTTTTTCAGGAGGATGACTTATTTTTCTGCTTTCAAAATGAATAAAGACGGAGCTGAAGATGTTTGGCATCGGAGGCTAGGACACCCGTCAAATGCTGTTTTTGATTTGCTTCCTGATGTTGGTAGTAGGAGCAGTGATTTTTCTACTTGTGATATTTGCCTGAGATCTAAACAATGTCGAAAGGCTTTTCAGTTAAGTGATAATAAAAGTTCAGAGATTTTTGAGATGATACACTGTGACTTGTGGGGTCCTTATAGAAAACCAAGTCTCTGCAATTCATTTACTTTCTAACTATTGTTGATGACTTCTCAAGAGGAGTTTGGGTTTTTCTGCTTCATGACAAAGCGCAAGTTGGAAAAACTCTGAAATCTTTTATGGCAATGGTGTTGAGACAGTTTGGAAAGAAAATAAAAATTGTTCGAAGTGATAATGGAACAGAGTTCACTTGCCTCAAATCTGAATTCAGTGAACAAGGCATCATTCACCAAACATCGTGTGTTGGGACTCCGCAACAAAATGGACGTGTAGAGAGAAAGCACCGCCATATTTCTTAATGTGGCACGATCCCTCTTGTTTCAGTCGAACATGCCAATACAATTCTGGGGAGAAACTGTTCTTACTGCTGCACATTTGATAAACCGAACTCCCTCTAGTGTGTTGAAAGGAAAGACACCTTATGAAGTGTTATATGGAACCACTCCAACATATGACTATTTACGGGTCTTTGGTTGTCTTGCTTTTGCTCATAATCAGAGACGTGATGGTGACAAGTTCAGCTCACGGAGCCGTCGTTGTGTTTTTGTCGGCTACCCTTTTGGAAAGAAGGGTTGGAATCTATTTGACTTGGATACAAAAGAGATATTTGTGTCAAGGGATGTGATCTTTGTTGAAGACACTTTTCCTCTGAACGTGACGACTGACGTTGAGTCCAACCAGTATAGAGCAGTTGACATGGAGATGTTCAACGAACCAGAGCAAAGTATCGAACAAGTGCCAAGTGAGATTGTTACTGAAGGTCACAGTGAAGAAGAAAATGTGATTGTTCAACAAGTGCAGAATGACGTTGAACAAGTGGAGAATGAGACAGTCGAACCTCATGAAAATGAGACTGTTGAACAAGTGCAAAATGAACCTGCACAACACAGCTCAACTCAGACAGAATCTTTACTAGGAAGGGGGATGGGTGAAAAGAAACAGTCTGTGAAGCTTAAAAATTATGTTCTTCACACTATCCCACGACAATGGTGACGAAGAATTCATTTGCACATATCCTTTATCTGAATTTATCAACTCTGATAATTTTTTCTCAGACCCATCGAGCTTTTCTGGCTGCTATTAATGACGAAACAGAGCCAAGGACATTCAGAGAAGCTGTTGCTTATAAAGAATGGAGAAAAACCTATGCAGCTAGAAATCCAAAGCATTAGAGGATAAAATGACATGGGTGATGGAGAAGCTTCCTCCAGGCAAAAAGGCGATTGGTTCACAATGGGTTTTTCGAATCAAGTTTCACGCTGATGGCACAATAGAGCGATATAAAGCTCGACTTGTTGCAATGGGAAACAAGCAGATTGAAGGTATTGACTACTTTGAAACCTTTGCTCCAGTCGTTAAGATGCCAACAGTTCGTACTTTTCTAAGTGTGGCTGCTGCCAAGAGATGGGAATTGCATCAAATGGATGTGCACAATGCTTTCTTGCATGGCGATTTAGATGAAGAGGTGTATATGAGGCCACCACCAGGTTTTCGAAACAAACAATCCTGATTTGGTATGTCGTTTAAAGAAATCTTTGTACGGTTTAAGCAATCACCAAGATGTTGGTTTCGAAACTGAGAGGAGCTCTTTTGGAATATGGTTTTAAGCAACCGTACTCTGATTACTCACTTTTTCCGCTTAGAAGATCAGGAATTGAGTTGTATGTGTTGGTGTATGTTGATGATCTGATAATTGGTGGAAACAACTCAGCCGCTATTATTGCTTTCAAGAACTATTTGAGCACCTGTTTTCACATGAAGGATTTAGGTTGTCTCAAATATTTTTTGGGTATTGAAGTGGCTCGAAGAAAGGAAGGTAATTTCTTGTGTCAGAGAAAGTATACTTTGGACATTATAAGTGAAGTGGGATTGTTGGGAGCTAAACCAGTAGCATCTCCGATTGAAAAACAACACGGGTTGGCTTTATCTGAAAGTCCTTCACTTCAAGAACCTGAGCGTTATAGAAGATTAGTTGGGAGGTTAATATATCTTGCAGCTACAAGACCGGACTTGACTTATTCAGTTCATATTCTCTCTCAGTTCATGAGTGAGCCACAAACAGACCATTGGGAGGCGGCTTTACGTGTTGTTCGCTATTTGAAAGGAACACCAGGTCAGGGTATCTTTCTCTCCTCTGATTGTGATCTAAAGATACATGGCTGGAGTGACTCTGATTGGGCAGGATGTCCTTTAACAAGACGATCAGTTAGTGGATGGTTTGTAACTCTAGGTGCATCACCGATATCATGGAAAACAAAGAAGCAAGATGTAGTCTCTAGATCATCAGCTGAAGCAGAGTATCTATGTATGGCTTTAACGGTGTGTGAGTTGAAGTGGTTGAAGCCGTTACTTGCTGATTTGGGTGTATCACATGATTCACTGATGAGTCTTGCGTGTGATAATCAGTCGGCTCTATACATTGCGGCCAATCTCGTTTTCCACGAAAGAACGAAACACATAGAGATCGATTGTCATAATGTGCGTGATGCAGTTCAAGATGGGCTGATATGCACTCAGAAAGTGATATCTTCGGAGCAGCTTGCTGGCTTTTTCACTAAGGGTCTTGGCAAGCGAGAGTTTGAGTATATCAAATCCAAGTTGGGAGTTTGCAATCCATACTCTCCAACTTGAGGGGGGGTGTTAAACCGAACCGGACCAGATATATTTTATCATAACTCTAAAATATTTTGTACATATATAGTTTCCTTATGTCTCGTAGTTATTGCATATCTTGTCATATACGATCCTTGAGGATCAAGACTCTGAGATGCATATATTGTACCTTGGTCACGTTAATGAATAATCCAGAAAATTCCCAAAGTTTTGTCTATCATTTTACAGATCCTACTAAAACATAGAGAAACTGTTATATAAGAGCAAAGGTACATTTTAAAGTCTCTAGGCCTTTACCTAGATTAAAAGTGGTGAATATTGCAAACAGTGATCTAACTACCATACTTTATGGTATGAGAGAACATAAAAGGTGTTTCTTTTGCCAAAAATTAATTCATGAGCAAACACAGTGCCCTCTTAGAATTTGATCTTTGCATATTGTAATAGAGAAAACTAAATTCAAGAAACAAAGTCCAAAGATGTTTTAAGAGGTATTTTTAAAAGAAAACAATTCTCTCTTTGAAATTTTAGAAGAAAATCAAGTTGGGACCAATCTTTTAACTAGTGGGCACAATATTGATAATAATTCTCTGATGATATGTGTTAATACTTACTCTCTGTTTAAGGATAAAAATAAATATTAGAGAGCAAAGGATTAAAGCCTCTTTAGTTGACATAGGAAATGATTTATTTTCTCAAAAGGAATATAATAGTTTACACGCAATTCCATTGACCACAAAGAAAGTTTACAAGAAAAGGATCCAGCGTTTGAGTTTCATAATCAAAATTTGGGTAGCTTACCTTCGTAGTTCTATGATATCACTTTAAATTACTAGCTGCAACTAATCAAGCAGACCAAAATAGAAGTTTTTCTTCTGATCAAGAGTATTTTTATTCCTAAGGAATCAGCTAACAATGAATATGATTATATTATGTGCATGATGCAGTTCACTTCGGTTAATTCTACTCTAGTTAGGGATGTTGGTTCTTCAGGAACATCAGTTAGTTTTAAATCAAACGAAGAGAAGACCTTCAAGGAACAAAAGAAAAGCTTTTCAAGTTGTGCCTACTGTTTCTAAAGATTCTCTTAAGATCAAGCAAGATATGAGTTTTAAAAGTAAGAGAAAAACGGTTGATAAATCTAATAATGGTTCAAGGGTTAAGAAGAAGATCGTTGAGGCAGATTTAATAGTGGGGTTACCAAAAGGTTTATGAGCATAATGAGATGAAATTGCCAAAGGTTTGGGACGGTCTCAAAATTTGGTAATTCCACGTCTTTGGAAATATGTAGCACATATTTCCTTGAGATTTTTTTTTGAAGGAAGCCATGCACAATAGAGATGTTTTGGTAGATATTCAAGTGGTTGGGTTACAATAGAATGTATAAAGTGGAACATATTGGAAAAACTGGTGGGTTGGCTCTATTTTGTAAGAAAAATGTGGTAGTTGATCTCAAGTTTGTTGATAAGAATGTGTTGGACTGTTGCATTAAGTTTGACCCTTTTAGCTTATATATGTATTATATATATGGAGATATTTTGACTTTTAATAGAATTAAGTTGTGGGAGATAGTTATGAGGATATAAGTGAGGAAAGTTGGTGTATGCTAGGAGATTTTAATGATATTTTACACAATGGTGAAAAGAGTGGAAGAGTCTACAGAAGAGGCTCGACATTCATTATGTTAAACAATATGTCAAGTGCTTGTCAGATAACTGAACTCCCAAGCTTTAGAAACGCTTTCACGTGGGGATGTGTAAGAAATGATATGTCGATTCAATGTAAGCTAGATTTCTGTTGGAAAAAAAAAGAATGGAATTTGATATTTATTGCTTTTAATCATTTTTTCATGGACTAAAGTGGTTATGATCACATACTTGTATTAGTCGTTTTGATTGCAACACCAGACTTTTACCTAAGTCAGTTTAAGTTTGATAGTAGATGCATGCATCAAACTCATGTTAAGCAAGCTATCTCGCAGGCTTGGAACGGCCATCGTTCATTTATTGGAGCCTCAATTTCATCTAAAATTTGTCTTTGTTGAAAAGAATTAAGCAAACTGAAGCATGTCAACAATCTCAACTCCGAAAATAGAATCATTGATTTTCAAATGAAATTAGAAGCACACCAATCATATTTTCATCCTATTTTACATAAGATGCATTGGCTAAAATATGAATTGGTGACAGATTATGAAGATGAAGAGAATTTTTTGGAGTAAAAATGTAAAAAAGATATGGGCAAAGTCTAGTGACAGAAATATCAAAAAATTTCATGCCTTAGTTAATGTTAATCTATCCAAGAAATGTATTGAGAAGTTGATAGATATTAATGGTAGAAAGCAAAGATTTAAAACTTCAAAAGGATTAGTCACTTTAGACTACTTCACTTCTATGTTTACCTCTTTAAATCCGTTCGAGTTTGATGAAATTCCATAGTTTTCTAGCTTAGGGTAACTCATTCAATAGGTATGGTTTTGATCAGAGAGGTTTCTGCTGTTGAGGTTAAGGAAGTTTTCTTATCTATTAATCCTTTTAAAGCACGTGGAGTTGATGGAATGACAACATTATCATACCAACAAAATTAGAATGTGGTTGGAAGTTATGTCACTAATGAAGTTTGTAACTTCTTTCGCTCATGAATTTTTCCTTCTTGATGGGAATCGCACCCAGTTATGCTTTATTCCAAAGAAGGTTAATTTCTCCCTTGTTACAGACTTGCATCCAATTAATATGTGTATTTGTTTTACAAAATCATTGCCAAAATACCGGTGAAGCAGTTAAAACATTTGTTGTCGATCATTACTTCCTCCACCCAATCAGCTTTTATATCAAAGATGCTAATCTCATACAGTATCATTTTGTCTCGTGGAGTTGTGCACAACCTTCTACTCATCCATTGATTCCAATTGAGTTTTTTTCTATCTAGTGAGACATGTCTAAAGCGTCTGATCGTGTCGAGTGGAAACTTTTAATAGCTCTGCAGATAGGATTGCATCAACAATGGATTGATTGGATAATGGTCTGCGTATCCACAATCACTTATTCGGTGATTTTAAATGATAAACCTCATGTTTTCTAGTTCCACAAAGAGGTTTAAGGCAAAGATATTTCATATCTCCTTTTCTTTTGTTCTTATGTACTGAAGGCCTTATATATTTGCTGAATTGCCTCAACTCATCACATCTCATGCATTTAATTCTTTGATTCAAGGCCTTTCTTTCATCATATTTTGTTTTATGATGACAACCTCTTCATTTGCAAAGCAATATGTGACGAGCTTAAGAGAATCTTAAAAATATATGAAGACGCTACATGAGAATTGGTAAATCCTTGTAAAGCTTCTATCACTTTTAGAGCCAATGTGGATTGGATTTGAAAGATCTCAGTCAAGTAAGTATTGACTATTGATAATGAAATAGGACTGAGAACATATGTGTAATTACCTTAATGTTTATAGGTTCAAAAGTTGAAATGCTCTTTTACATTCATAAGTCTCTTAAGGCCATGCTTTTGGATGGTTTGCTAAACTACTATCACAAGGTGGTAAAGAGATACTTATTAAGACAATAGCTTTTTCTATGCTCGTCCACACCATGTCTTGTTTTGGACTTCCAAAAAAAAACTTGCCATTCTTTGACTATGCCATTGCTAGTTTTTGGTGGAGTTCTTTAGAGGATAAAAGGAAGATATATTGGGTTAGTTGGGAACATATGTGTTTTTTCAAACATGAAGGAGGTTTGGGGTTTAGAGATATCGAGATATTTAATCCTGCGTTATTAGCCAAGCAGGCTTGGAAGCTTCTTCAAGATCCTTCAGCTTATTTTCTCAGATCAACAAAAGCAAATACTTTGATGAGAAAGAGTTTTTGTCTGCTTCTCTCTTTCTTGGCCTTTATTTGTTTGGAGAAGCATACTTTATGGGAATTAATATTAAAAGGAAACAAATACTATCCATTTATGGAGCTATAAATCTTTTAGATTGGTAGGTAATGTTCTACGATTAGAGTCTGACCAGATGCTTAAAGATGCTTGGATAAGATCTGGAACTTTGAGAAGAATTTTATGCAAACTAGATGCTCTCTTCTTTTCTTAAGGTATTTATGGGATTCTACAAACAATACCAATGGTTTTAAAGGATGATTTCTCGATTTGGAGATATAATAGAAGTGGAGAGTATTCAGTTAAATCAAGATATTGGCTGCAAGGTCAGAGCATTATTCGTATCTTCATTTCAAACTGTTAATGGACTTAAGGTAGACATCTGGTTCTACAAACATTTTCCAAGATTTAGAATTTTTTTATGGAAAGCTCTTTCGGATGTTTTACCAGTTATTGATAAAAAGTTGTATCGGGAATGAAAGTTGATTCAAGATGTCAGGTTTGTGGAGTTGAAGGGGAGACAATTCTATTCTCATATGATGCGGCTCACCAAATATGATCTCAGAGTCTTTGACAAACTATCTTATGCCCAAGACTCCCTTAACTTCAGGTTCAATTTTCTCCAACTTTCACTATATTATCTCATCAATAGCTAATCATCATTTATCCCAAAATAAAATGTTTCCATGGATCCGTTGGCATATATGGAATGGTAGAAATACCTTAGTTTTTGAAGGAAAAAGATTCTACCCTTTGAAAAACATAAAAAAAAAATAGTGAAGATTCTGAAGCATGCTCAAAGGACATATACGAAAGTGGAACATTATCGACTTGCATCATCTGCATTCAGCACGTGTATTTGGCAGCCTCCTCTTTCTCTTTGGGTTAAATGTATTTTTTCTTACTCTTGAGTTAAGCAAGCAAAATTAATTAGAGTTTCATGGATCAAGAATCATGTGGGGAAAGTGCTACTTCATAATAGACATGCTTTAGCTCAGACTGATAGTATTGCAGATTCTAAATTTAAATTTAGTATGCTATCCTAAAGCTCTCACATGTAATATTTGGATCAGAGGCTTTGAACTTTTAGGAACAGTTATTCGTCCAAGGGCGTGGCTTTCCTTTGCTTTTCAGGTTTCTGAAATCAATCTAGCCTTAGCAAATATACCTAGTATTGGAAACTGCATATTGAGGTTGCTTCTACTAGTCTTGAAGCATCTCTTATTGCTCAAATTTCTTCATTTCGCAAACGAATTCATTCGTATAAATTTCTGGTTATCCTTTTCGGTTAAAATATACCTTTGATAAGGATATGGTTCTTTCTGTAGTTTTTTGGTGGGCTTCCATACAGATCAAGACCCAACTTCTTTTACCTGCAATTTACAATAACATGCTAGTTAGAAATATAATATGTTATAGGAAAAGGAGATTATATCCTAATCATACTTTGACCCTGAGATTTATAAAGGGTTACATATAGGAACAGATTCAATAGAACTTGGTGTGTTCGAATAGAAAAGTCTCGGTGGTTTTAGATTTAAAAGGGTGTTTCAAATACTTATAAAACTTGAGTTTGTTGAAACCAAAGGATACTCTAGTTCAAAACAAAATCATAACAAGTGGTATCAGAGCATTCCAGGTTTAAATACTAGAGGGGTTTTCGAAGAATGTCTACTACCCGAACTGACGTCGACAGATTCGACGGAACGGGAGATTTCTTGCTATGGAAAGTGAGGATGATGGCTCACTTTGGTGTGCTAGGTCTCAAGGATATACTAACCGATGATAAACTCCTAATGGATATACCGACTACCAAAGACGATGGAGATGGGGTTTCAAAAGATCTGGGAAAGGAATCTAAAGTTGCCACCAAGACTATTGATCCCATAAAGCTCGGTAAATCTGAGAAAGCAAAAGACCTCATTGTTGTGAATGTAGGAAACCAAGTTTTACGGAAAATTAGTCATTGCGATACTGCAGCAGCCATTTGGACAGCTCTAAATACATTATATACCGAGACCTCGCTGCCAAATTGCATCTACTTGCAACACAAGTTCTATACGTTTAAGATGAACGATTCCAAAAGCATAGACGCCAACGTGGATGATTTTCTAAAACTTGTAGCAGACTTGGGAAATTTAAATGTGGAAGTGGCTGAAGAAGTTCAAGCTATATTGCTACTAAACTCAATGCCACAACGGTATGATCAACTAAAGGAGACCCTAAAATATGGAAGAGATACTCTTAAGCTAAACGAAGTGACTGGGGCTGAAAGGTCCAAAGAACGAGAGTTATTGGAAAGTGGCAAGCTCACAAGATCGACCGACGAAGGGCTATATGTTGAGGAAAGAGGAAGATCATCAAACAGGTTTCAAAAGGGAGGAAACAAACACTGGAAAGGAAGATCCAAAAGCAGGTATGGTAGGTCCAAATCTAGACCAAAATATGATAAACAAACAAAGGATGTTTCATATGCGGAAAAGAAGGACACTGGAAAAGGAATGCCCCGACAGAAAACCATACAAAGCAACTAACATAGCGGAAGAGCCAAAACAACACTTAGTACTAACCGTGAGTACAAAAGACACAAAAGACGAATGGGTAATGGATTCAGGATGCTCTTTCCACATCACACCAAACAAAGACGTATTGTTTGACCTCGAAGAATTTGAAGGAGGTAGAGTGTTGATGGCAAACAACGCACATTGTGATGTCAAAGGAATTGGTAAGATTAGGATCATCAGACCCGACGGAATCATGGTAATCCTCACTAATGTAAGATACATGCCGAATATGAGTCGAAACTTGATATCTTATGGGATGCTCGAACGATCTGGATGCCAGTATGAAGGAAAATATTTCATGATCACATTCTATAAGGATGGAAAGGAGGTCATATCGGGAAAGTTCAACGAAGGCCTATATTATCTACAAGGAACAATATCAAATGGAGAAGTCAACGTGTCAAGGGCAGAAATAGATAAGACTACGATATGTCATTCTAGATTATGCCACATGAGCGCGAAGAACCTAAAAGTACTCGCAGATAAAGGGTACATACCTAAGCTGGAGATAAACAAGCCAGAATTCTGTGAAACCTGCGCAATAGGAAAATCTCACAAATTGAGTTTTTCCACTGCAAAACACACTACTAAAGAGATTCTAGAATACATACATTCTGACTTATGGGGATCTCCATCAACTCCAGAAAGCCTAGCATGAAGTAAATACTTCATAAGCTTCATAGATGATTTTTCGAGAAAGGTGTGGATCTATTTCCTTAGGACAAAAGATGAAGCCTACGACAAATTCAAGGAATGGAAAATAGCTATTGAAAACCTAACAAGGAAGAAAATAAAGTGTCTAAGAACTGATAATGGTCTTGAATTTTGTAATACACAGTTCGACAAACTGTGCAAAGATTCGGGGATTAAAAGACACAAAACGTGTCAATACACCCCACATCAAAACGGAGTTTCAGAAGCTATGTAGCAGTATGGAATATATCATGGAAATGCTGCGCTGTATGTTGTGTTCTTAATGTAGAAATCACAGTGGGGAATTCGTCAGCGATAAGAAATACCAGATTGGGCTGGAAGCTCTCGCATACAGATGTCGGCTACACTATACACTTTCACTAAATAGCAAAGGTCACTAACTTCAGCCCACATTCAAACACTACGTCAACATTAAGTGTTAGAGAATAGGTCTAGGACACTGGGTGCAAAAGCGATCTAAGCACACATAATCAAAGCGACTCTGCGGATAGCTCAGCGTCAATAGCTATCACAAGGTCCGACATGGCAAAGAGTAAAAGTTACACAGTGCATTGTACTATCACAAATGGTGTTTATGGGTATTCGCTTTTTCTGTGAAGAGACCACTCAAGGAATTAACACTTACCTCAGTAGAGGGCGCTACGTTTCATTTGCGACGATGTTAGCGATACACTCTCTCGCGCTGCAATGAGTTTACCTTCGCTGTATGTGTTCGAGCGGATAACCAGATGCTCATAGGACAAAGGTCTTGCAATTGCGTTCCTTTGTCCAATCCGTCTATTACTTCTAAATAACTAGATCGACCAACCTTTCTTTTTTTCACGCAAGTCTTTGCCCGTATTTTGGAACATCATTGCTGAGCACGAGGACACGTGTTTCAATCTTAGAACTTCTCAACGCTCTCACAAGCATGAAAGCCCTAAATCACTCTGCCTCAACTCTCACTTGGCTTCTACGAGGGTAGCCAAAATGCGCTGAAAGGGATTGCCGAGTCATACATTAATATTTAGCGAGGGATTAATAAGCGAGACGTTTGGAAACAGAAATGCATGATGATTAGTATTGAGCACAGCTATCGCTTAACACATGTATCTAATCGCTCGCACACTTATGATACCTCAGCAGAAAAAGAGGTTCTATCTCACAGGTTGGTAAGGATCACGATTGCTCTATACGGCTCCTTACCATCTAACCCGACAAAGGGAGAAAGGATCACGTCGTGATGCGACAGAAGATGAACAATATCTTACAGAGGCAGATCGAGGAAATATAATTTTCCGGACTGAACCTCTAAATTTTTCACCCTTTATCTTGGGCTAACTTAGATCTTAGCTCAAGACTACCTTAATCATTCCCTAGTTTAGATCAGTTCAACTCATATGCAGCGGATTATACTATATTAACCATTGGGCTAAAACCAATCTAACACTTATCCAATCTAATCGTCAATGCCTTGGTTAGTTCACTTAACTACCTTACAGCTTATAGATCAATCCTTACATGGTACAAGTCATACAATTCTCAGGTTCCATTACCCTAAACCGTTCTACCAGCATCCTATCAAGATACTACTTTATCCAAGTATTTGCTAAGACATACCTTGGCCACATCCACGGAGCTTGTTAGCTCATCGGTCCAGCTGAATTGTTTAGCTCATCCTCTTAGCTGACTTAGCTAGCTCATCCAGCTCATCGAGCTGACTCACCTCAGCTAGCTAGAACTGAGCTAAGGCCGGCTACCTCGGCTTGATTAACTAGCTCATCCAGCTAGCTAAGCTGAACCACTTCACCTGAGGTTTCATCTACTCTCTTCCAGCTGGTAGAGCTACAAGTTAGCTGTGCCCAGCAACCTGCCAACTCCTCCAACTCTCTTATACCTGCATAAACATCTCCCCTTGGGTACTTAGTCATTCAACCAACCATCCCCACAGACCAAGTAACCTTTGGGAAGTCTTCAACAGCAACAGTTCTGCATCTAGCTCCTCTCAGCTAATGCATCATCCATCACCCATCAGATCCTAAGTCATTCAACCAACCACCCCACATGACTCAGATCTGACGAGTCTTCATACTTATCTAATCGGCCATGGAACCATGTCCCCATGAGCACGATCAGTCTTGCTCTTACAACCGGTGCATCCTTTGATCAATAAGACCAGACGCCTTGATCCATCATCTATGGATCAGGTCGTCCATCCTTACCCATGATCAGATCACACACAGCCTTCCTTGAATAACCGCACCAGCTCAATGCTTGTGTAGGTCCTTAGAATGATTCTCTGGCCCAAAATGACATCCTTCAAACCTGCTCCAATAACTAATTAAAATTCATGAAAATTCATGATAAATCACCACTAACAGATTCCCATACTTGGAATCCACCAAATCCATTCGGATCATATGAGAAATGCTCATGGGCAGCCCCCATCAACCATGTTCATGTTTGGTTCCACTTAGAACATGACCTTGGCCATTTACCAAGCCAATTCTGAGACAAACCATTATGTTACTCATGTAAATATGGAGTATAAAATGAATGTAAAGTAATTTAAACAGACAAGGAAGAGATAGGATATAACCATTACAAACCACCCCAAAATCATGAACAAACCGATTCATGATCTTGGCCCATTGTTCTATGGTCATACCCTTTATCTTGAACGTGTGTCCTGGAGTCTTAAAGCCCCTTTCCAATTATTTCTCCTTGCCTCTGAAATCCATTCCAGTCGGCCTTGGCCATTCCCAAATCAAACTTAACCTTGTTGATGCTTAATCCCCACCTTATACACCTATAAGGCTGCCTTGGCCTTTGAGAGTGAACTCTGATCATCTCTCTTCTTCCCTGCCTATTTGCGTGTATTATATGATTGTAGAGAAAGCCTAGGACCTTATCTTCAATGATCAAAACCCATCAATGGTCGTTCATAAACTTCCCTTCCATGGAACTCCCATGAAACTGTTTTCTACACTGCATTGCCTTCAAGGCTGTTCATGTCATTGAGAGTGAAGTCTGGCTTTCTCCCTTCTCTCCTGGATATTTTCGTGTGTTCCCAAGACACATAGGAAGCCTGGGATGTGATCATACATTATTAAACTCCACCCAAGGGTCGTGCATCACTTCCCCTTTCAGCACCCATGAAACTGCCTTTCTACACACATCTGCCTTCAAGGCTGTCTCAACCATTGGATGTGCTTTCCGGCCCTCCATATCCTCTCCTGGCTATTTGATTGTACTTTATGGATGTAGATGAATTCTAGGGCGTGCCAAACATTAATCAAAACTCATCAGAGGGTTTTCCTCAACTCCTTTCTTCATTGCCCTCCAAAACTGCCTCTTTGTTGCCTTTGAATGCATCTCTGTCTTGGATGATTGAATCCGACCATGTCTCTGTTTTTCTACGGTTTTATTTGTCTTTCAGGGTGTAGGAAGAAGCCCTGTAATGCCTGTAGACCCACGTACATTCCTTCCTTAGTTAGGAGAAAGATGAGTTGCTTAATCTCCACAATATCCCCTTTAAGGCTGATTTGGATCTCTCCTTCTTTCTCTTTGTCCCATGGCTTGTATCTTTGTTTTTCCTATGAGAAATGATTATTATTTTCGGGCCCAGGGTCCTCTATATAAAGGAGAAGGTGTCCCCCAACTGCCTTGGGAGAAAGGGTGTCTTGTGGGCAGTTTACACCCATCCAGCAATAACTGCCCAACCGCCCATAACTCCCCAACCGCCCATCCTTACCTTTTGGGCTGATTGATCATAAGCCCAATGACCTTGCCCACGACCCTGATCCACTTGCCAGACCTATGATCCTCTGGCGGATCATGCCACACTAACCCGAGCCCATAAACGCCGATGACCCGACAACACCGGCCTGGACAATAACACTCCACCGAGCTGAGTTAAGCTGACCACTAGCTGCTCCAGCAGAGTGAGATAGTCCACCAGCTCCATCTAGCTGACATTCCTTGAGTGAGCTACCTATGAGCTACTCCTAGATGGTCGGGCTTCTTCCAGCTGGTCTAAGCTTCATCCGCGCATCGTCCAGCTGCCTATACTCTTGTCCAGCTCCCCTAAGCTTCCCAGAGCTACCTAGAGCTTACTCGGAGAATGGTCGAGCTACCTCAAGCTGTCCTGAACTGTTTTGAGATCTCCCTTATGCCTTCTAGCTGTGTTAAGCTCATTTCCATCCTTTCTTGGTTAAGTCTCAGCTTCCTGATGCACTCAACCTACTTCCCGGACCATGATACTTCATGGTTAGACCCTAAGGCCTTGCTGGTACGTCTTCTTGTACCATGGTCCGTCCCAATTATCCTGCCTAGGATCGGGGACATGAAAGATAGCACCACTGACTTGTTTGCTCCATTTTGAAAAGCTATGGATGAGTGGGTAATAGGATGTATCCAAGCGATTTTGAAAAAGTAAACGGATAGAACAAAAGAGGATGACGAGTAGAGTAGATTTGCGGAAGAAAAAATAGGTTTAGGAAGAAGCTCTTATACAATGTAAGTTTGCTGAAGAATAAAATAAAGAAAAAGGAAGAACAATTGTGAGAGAAGGAGTTTGATTCGAAATGTTAGGAGAGAGGGAGATAGAGATATTTACTCGAGAAAGAGAATGAGAATAAGAAGGATATTTCCTTGAAGTAAAATGGTTCTGAGTAGAGTTACATAAATAGACAGAGGGAGACAAAAGAGAAAAGAATAAAATATGTTGGTCTGGCTGAGAGAAAGGGACATATCTTCAACCGCTAAGACTTCTAAATGGAACATGTGATCTTTACTTTATTTAAATCCCCCACTTGCCTCTACCGTCCAATGGATCCCTTGACCAGTTTATTTCCCCCTCATGGTCGAAGTGTGGATCTTGACCTTCCTCATTGTTTGTGGGGGGAGCTTGTGGTTGTCCTCCTCCAGTCTTAGGATCTTGGGATATATTGATCCCAAGAGTCTCTAGTATTATCCTCAAATTAGCCGCTTTATCAGATGCTAGATCTTTAAACTATGCCTGGTTCTTCTCTTCATAATATCCCCTTTATTCAACAAACTTCGCCCCCTAGACACCAACACTCTTTTGGTTATTCGGTCATAGCACTTATTCCCTTTCTGAGTTGGCGAGTACCTTATGAACATCCCTTTAGTGCTCTTTGCTTCTAGCTTGTTTCTCAATTCTACTGGTCTAAGAACAAAGCATAAGCAACCAAAGACCCAAGATGATCTAAGGTTCATCTATACTTGTTCAAGACCTCAAATGGAGACTGGTTGTCCAGGATCCTCGTTGGTGTTCTGTTGATGAGATAGCAAGTTGTAGATACTGCATCAGTCCTAAAACTCTTTGGGACATTCAATTGAAACATCATCGACCTTGCAACCTCCATAAGATGTTGGTTCTTCCTCTCGGCCACTCCTTTTTGTTGAGGTGTGTAGGGAAAACTTTTCTGGTGAATAATGCCATGTTGAGATAGGTCTTTCTTGAATGCTTGGCTAGTATACTCATCTCCATTATCTGATCTAAAAAATTTCAACTTGGAATTAAACTGGTTAGTCACATAGTTTTGAAAATTTCTAAATGCATCAAGCACCCTATATTTAGATGGAATCAAGGTTATCTAGGTGTATTCCGACTTCTCATCTATGAATGTACCAAAGTATTTTTGATTCTCCCTAGACAAACAAGGTGCAGTCCAAACATCAGAGTGAATCAAATCAAAGCAATGTTCATAGATGGTTGTAGATTTATGGAACATAGTCTTACAATGCTTGCATAAAATACAAGCTTCACAATCATTATTCTCAAACACGACACCCGAAACCAATAAGTTTAAAGCTCTAACATAATGGTGTCCTAGTCTAGCATGCGACAAAGCATTCTTCTTTAAAACAAAAGCAAAAACATAAGTAAATGAGCATCTATGATCAGGCACAGAACTAAGCTCTTCAAGCATATAAAGATCTCCTTCGGTTACTCCTTGCCCAATCAACCGACTGCTCTCAATACCCTGAAACATCACATAGTCCGGACAAAAGATAACATTTCAATCCATATCAGTGGTACACTTCTTGACATATAGTAATTTTGAAGTGAGCTCAGGCATATAAAAGGCTCTAGATTCTTTGTTAAACAATTTCAACTTGCCTACACCTCTTATTGGTATCCTATCTCTATTAGCAATCATTACATGTCCATGCCTAGGTTCAATATCTTTAATATGACTAGTATCACTAATCATATGATGAGATGCACCCGAATCTACTATCAATAGTTTAGACATGTTATGAGCAGTATGAGATTGACCAAGCATCCTAGATTGAGTGTACACTATTAATTTGTTCAACATTTTTAGCAACCCTATATGCCCCAAGTGAATTCCCACTAACTTAACCAAGAGTGTTACCATTATCCTTGAGCATTTTGATGAGTGCATCCATCTCTGATCGGCGGATGAACTCTTGCTCATTTGGTCGTGTCTGATGGGCATTGTAGGTCACCAAGGCCTTGCTCTCACCACCTTCACGACCTTCTGTCTCATTTCCCTGGTTAGAACTTCCAGCTCCTGCTTGATCACTTGTACCATAGGTGACATTCTCTTGTGCCTCCCTCTCTTTCATGAACTCGGCCGGCTTGAGTTGAGGATGGAGTATCCATCATTGGCTCTTCTTGTGTCCATGCCTCTTGCAATGATCATAGTTTCCTCCGAATCTCCTTTCTTCATAGTTTCCAGTGAAGCTCCGGTCTTCACACTTGTGAGCTTTGTTGGGTTGAGGCACCTCGGCTTGATTTACAAGTGTAAGTTCCCCCTTCCCTCCAAAGAGTCCCAAGGACCCTTGTTCCTTCTAGATTTGTGCGCAAACCTCTTCAAGAGTTGGGAGCTTCTCAGATCTAAGGATGTGCTTAATGAGTTGGTTGTAGGTAGCATTGAGTGTGGGAAAGAGGCCAAAGGCCTAATCTTGTTCACGCCTCTCATTCAGCTCATCCGGATTTGTGGTGCTTGGTTTCAGCATCTCAAGTTCCACCCATAAAGTTCGAAAATTTCCCAGTTGGTTGGTAAACTCCATGTCTTCTTGAGCTAAGTTGTTGATAGCTCTCTTGATCTCAAACACTCGTGTGAGGTTTGAGATGTTTCCATACACCTTCTGAAGTGTATCCCATAGATCTTTAGCCTTCTTACAGTAGCTATGGGCCTCCAAGATCGACGGATCCAGTGAGCTCTAGAGGATATAAATCACCAGATTATCCTCCTGGATCCACTTCACTTCATCACATCAATCACCTCTTTGTCGCCTTCATGAGTAATGAGTCTTGGAGCTTCATCCTCGAGGATATGGTTCCAAAGACCCTTACTTCCCACGGCTGTCTTCACCACACGAGACCAAATCAGGTAGTTCCCTCCTTTGAGAGTAACCGGAATGACAATAGTCTTAGTATTCTCCATTTTCAAATCCAAAAGTTGAGACTTATGCTTTACAGAACAAAAGGTTGAGTCTTTGTGCAAAAGACCTTAAAAGAACCCAGATTCAAGTGAATCCGGCTCTAATACCATGAAATCTTGAGTAGAATCTGAGAAAAGGGTGAAAGAAAGAAGAGATTGAGAAGATTTGAGACTAAAGGAAGATACTTTGAGAGGTTTAGACTTAAGAACCCATTTCGGCTTAAACGAGAGAGACTAAGAGATTTCGAAATGAGTTTCTTGATTATTATCACTCAACAGAGGTTACAATATATAGAGGAAGGATAAGGGTAACATAAGGATAAGTTCTCAACGGATAGTAGATTAAGCATGTGGCGTCAAGGCTCGTTTAGGCGCCTAATTCAAACGCTTGGTCCTGAATTTTCCACATCGACCATTTGCCTCTAAACTTCTCTCAAGTTTTCTTCCTTCATTATAAACCCGTCATGAGCCTTGTTCTAGCTCTGCACAAGCGTCTGGACCCTCCTTAGATCTTGATAAGTCTCTAAAGAGATTTTCCCCAAGCTTTGCACATAAATCTTTAGTGAGTTGTTTTCTCACTTCAGGTTAATGCAATGAAGCAGCAAGTGATACTTCCATGTTACACTAGCCAACATATTCACTAAGGGGGGCCAGCAGCATGGTTTGTGAGTTCATTCATCCTAAACTTGGACTCAGAGACCTCACTGGTCACTAGTCCTCTTGCCATGGAGTGTTCTACTCTTTTTCATTGGCATTGTACATAAATCATTAGTGTTTGTTTTCCAAGTTAAGTTTTAATGAGGGAATGCTTCATGGTTTCCAAGCTTGACTGGTTCCCGTAGTCAAGTTTTAGGGGAAGTATTGACATGAAGCAGTAATAAGGTTGAGATGAAGTAATAAGAGGCAAGAGGCATTTGAATTCAAGTTAGCTTAGGACGCAAGTCTGTCCGTACAAGTTGACCTAAGAGTGGAGTGGAAGGAAAGTTAGGGTGGAGAATGGATTTAAATATCTTCTTCAAGTCTTCTTATGCTCTGAATTAATCAGCATGAATCACGTGTGGTATAGGTGTAGGATGATGAGGCCAAAGCTGCAAGTCTATAATAGTTGATGCAATTCGGACTTGCTCTCTTTCAACTTGCCATTCCTGCAGTTTTGAGCTACACTACCCCTCCTCCTTTAAAAGGATTTGATGTGACCATGGACCATCTCAACAAAGAAGATGATGTATCCAGGAATGCACCCATGGACCAACCAGCTGATTAAGATACCTTAGCCACTCCAGAAGGTTCCATGACTCGTTCTAGAACCAAGAAACTAAATGGAGCCATTGGAGGATTACTTATATTCACATGGAAACAAGAAGAAGGTCTTGGACAAAGCTTGATGATCCGAGATACCTTGATCACCAGTAAAGCTATCTCCTCATCTAGCTCAATTAGTACTTAGGCAAAGTACTTGTGTGTGCTCTTTTCCTTGCTCTCGGTTTTGTCCTAAGGAGGTTTTATAGAGGAAGGTTTTTAACTAGGTCACAAGCTACATTACACATCCTCTATGTGCTAATCTCGGTCCAAGATTAATGAAGACTTATCTATTCTATCTGATGTTATATTCTATAATATGGTTTTTATTTCATGTTTTATTTTGAGACCATGGAGCGTTTTCCTTTTCTCTAGTTAAACCCGAGCAAACCCTGTTCTTTAGCAAGCAAACTTTTTATCAAAAACTATTTGTTCTCTTGACAGCTTGAGCGAGTTGTCTTGTGTTCTTGTTGGTGTGTAATATCCGACAATCAAAGGGTGTCTATCTCAGTGTGTCATTTCTGATCTAGCCATCTAGGAGTACCAAGGAGTCTCTCCGCAACCCCTTGTGTCACCAAACGCTCCATCCCCTTGTGATACTTGAGTCCTTGATTCGTTTCATCAAGGATCTATCCCCCATCGAACAGAGTAGCATCCTAGGAATGTACTATGTGGTATTAAAGCATCTTTGGTTAAGGGAAATACTCGATTCATCTTTGTTTAGTTTGATTAGTTCATATTCTTTTGGGTTTTTGATCTATCTGTGATTTGTGATTGAAAACTGAAAAGATCCGATTGTTTTGATCCTAAATCTGATTGTGTCTTTTCGTTTCCGTGTTGATTTTGATCTGATTCAGTGTTTTGTTGTCGAAAAAACTGAAGAAAAGTTTGTTATTTGTGTTTCTAATACTTGATCTCTTCGGATTCCTTGTGTTTACGTTTCAAGTTTGTTCGATCTGATATCATTGTGTGTGTGTGATCGATTTTTTGATTGAGAATCCGTTTCTATTAAATCAAACTTACTATCCTGTTGTTCTCGAATGGGTCTTGTTGTGTTTTTAGGAAAAGATTGAAGTTTGAATTCAAACCTTATTGATCAAGTTTTTGTTATCGATTTTTCCTTGCTTGACCTATTTTTTTGTCTTTTTGTTTATCAGTAACTCGCCCTTGGACTCTGTACTGGTTGAGTGTTTGTTTTCATTCAGGTATCAATGGGGAATGAATCAGATGAGGGAGCCGCACTTATGAGAAGGAACACACTGTTGATGGAAGCCATGACCAACCAACTCAATCAGACCATGATATCAACCATGAGTGACTTGATGAAGGCTGGCATGAAAGAATTACGAGATGACCTTAGTCAAGAGATCAGACAAGCTACTAGTAAAGGCAATAGCAATGAACCAATAAGGGAAAGGCCAAACCAAATTCGAGAAGAACATGCTTGGAATGATGAGACTGACAACTACTATGAGCACCATAGCTCTTCTTCTAGATGAAGCCAAAGGAGGCCAAGGCGTGAACATGAAGGTAGAGTAAACCAGGGAGATGAGCTAGCTTGTCTAAAGCTAAAGATCCCTCCTTTCCATGGGAAGGCTGATCCCAAAAGCGAGAAGAAGATTGAACTCGTTTTCAATTGTCATCAATACACTCAAGCCAATAAGATTCAGATTTCTGCCACTGAGTTCTATCACTATGCTCTAAGTTGGTGGGATCGTCTGGCTACTAATAGGAGGCGTAATCAGGAGAATCCGGTTGAGTCTTGGCAAGAGATGAAGTCTATCATGCGCAAGAGGTTTGTTCCAAGCCATTACCACTATGACCTCCACCAAAAAATAAGGAGGCTCACACAAGGTTTACGGAGTGTAGAAAAGTATTACCAAGAAATGGAGTTGTTGATGTTGATAGCTTGTATATCTGAAGCAAGGGAGGCTACAAAGGCATGGTTTTTGGGAGGACTTAACCAAGAGATAGAAGATAGTGTAGAGATGCAACACTATGTGGAGATAGAAGAAATGATTCATAAAGCTATTCTTGTTGAGCAACAACTTAAGTGGGAGACTCACTCTCGATCAAGTTATGGAGCTACACGATTTCAAAGTCCTAAGGAAGAGTAACCAAGATTTCCCAAAGAAAACAAGCCATATCCGAAGGAAGAATCAAGGCCAAGTAGCATCTTTAGCAAGGACAAAGGAAAGGCCGAGGCAACCACTTCAAGTACCAAGGAAGAGGACACTATGCAAATGAGTGGACCAACAAAAGAGTGATGATACTTCTTGGTAATGGCGAGTGAATTTGAGGATGAGGCCGAGATAGAAAGGAAGACCAACTCTGAAGAAGAGTATGAAGAAGAGCCTATTCGGGGAAAATTATAGATTGATAGGAGGACCATGAGTTTACAAACTAATACAGAACAACTTGAGCAACGAGAGAACTTGTTCTACACAAGATGTCTGGTCCAAGGGAAGGTATGTATCCTAATCGTAGATTGAGGGAGTTGTGTCAATGTGGCTAGTGAGACAATTGTGAGGAAACTAGGGTTGAAGATTCAGAAACTCCCCAAGTTATACCGATTGCAATGGCTCAATAAGGACGGTGAAATGAAGGTATCCAATCAGGTCATGGTACCTCTTGCTATTGGTCGATACGAAGATGAAGTTTTATGTGATGTCCTACCCATGAAAGCTTGTCATATACTCCTTTGACGGCCATGGCAATCTGATAGGCGAGTGGTACATGATGGATACACCAACAAGCATTCCTTTTAATTCAAAGTAAGAAAGACAGTCCTTGTGCCTATAACTCCTAAGGAAGTTCACCTCGACTAACTACAACTTCAGAAGAAGAAGGAGATCGACCTTCCACCCATTCAAACCAAGCAACAAAGCTTCTATGCCTAGTCAGGTGATATCAAAAGAACTTTTTACTTTAAACAACCCGTTCTCTTACTTGTTTTTAAAGAAACACTCTTGAATGTTACCAAACTTGCACCGGTGTATCCTAGTGAACTTGTGTCTCTTTACAGGAGTATGATGATATCTTTCCAGAAGAACATGCTTGGAATGATGAGACTGGCAACTACTATGAGCACCATAGCTCTTCTTCTAGACGAAGCCAAAGGAGGCCAAGGCATGAACATGAAGGTAGAGTAAACCAGGGAGATGAGCTAGCTTGTCTAAAGCTAAAGATCCAGCTAAAGATCCCTCCTTTCCATGGGAAAGCTGATCCTGATACCTACGTCGAATGGGAGAAGAAGATTGAACTCGTTTTCAATTGTCATCAATACACTCAAGCCAATAAGATTCAGATTGCTGCCACTGAGTTCTATGACTATGCTCTAAGTTGGTGGGATCGTTTGGTTACTAAGAGGATGCGTAATCAGGAGTATCCGGTTGTGTCTTGGCAAGAAATGAAGTCTATCATGCGCAAGAGGTTTGTTCCAAGCCATTACCACTGTGACCAACACCAAGAAATAAGGAAGCTCACACAAGGTTCACGGAGTGTAGAAGACTATTACCAAGAAATGTAGTTGTTGATGTTGAGAGATTGTATATCTGAAGCAAGGGAGGCTACAATGGCACGGTTCTTGGGAGGACTTAACCAAGAGATAAAAGATAGTGTAGAGATGCAACACTATGTGGAGATAGAAGAAATGATTCATAAAGCTATTCTTGTTGAGCAACAACTTAAGTGGAAGACTAACTCTCGATCCAGTTATGGAGCTACACGATTTCAAAGTCCTAAAGAAGAGTAACCAAGTTTTCCCAAAGAAAACAAGCCATATCCGAAGGAAGAATCAAGGCCAAGTAGCATCTTTATCAAGGACAAAGGAAAGGCCGAGGCAACCAATTCAAGTACCAAGGAAGAGGACACTATGCTAATGAGCGTACCAACAAAAGAATGATGATACTTCTTGGTAATGGCGAGTGAATCTGAGGATGAGGCCGAGATAGAAAGGAAGACCAACTCTGAAGAAGAGTATCAAGAAGAGCCTATTTGGGGGAAGTTGTAGATTAATAGGAGGACCTTGAGTTTACAAACTAAGACAGAAGAACTTGAGCAACGAGAGAACTTGTTCTGCACAAGATGTCTGGTCCAAGGGAAGGTATGTATCCTAATCGGAGATTGCGGGAGTTGTGTCAATGTGGCTAGTGAGACAATTGTGAGGAAACTAGGGTTGAAGATTTAGAAACTCCCCAAGCCATACCGATTGTAATGGCTCAATAAGGACGGTGAAATGAAGGTATCCAATCAGGTCATGGTACCTCTTGCTATTGGGCGGTACAAAGATGAAGTTATATGTGATGTCCTACCCATGGAAGCTGGTCATATACTCCTTTGACGGCCATGGCAATCTGATAGGCGAGTGGTACATGATGGATACACCAACAAGCATTCCTTTTAATTCAAAGGAAGAAGGACAGTCCTTGTGCCTATAACTCCTAAGAAAGTTCTTCTCGACCAACTACAACTTCAGAAGAAGAAGGAGATCGACCTTCCACCCATTCAAACCAAGCAGCAAAGCTTCAATGTCTAGTCAGGTAATATCAAAAGAACGTTTTACTTTAAACAACCTGTTCTCTTACTTGTTTTTAAAGAAACACTCTTGAATGTTACCAAACTTGCACCGGTGTATCCTAGTGAACTTGTATCCCTTTTACAGGAGTATAATGATATCTTTCCAGAAGATGGTCATATAGGTCTCCCACCAATGAGAGGGATCGAGCATCAGATAGACTTTGTCCCTTGTTCCACACTTCGGAACGGAACAGCTTATAGAACCAATCAAGTGGAGACTAAGGAATTGAAAAGGTAAGTAGAAGAACTGATGGAGAAGGGACATATCCTAGAGAGCTTGAGCCCATGTGCAGTTCCAGTTCTTCTGGTGCCAAAGAAGGATGGGAGTTGCCGAATGTATGTTGATTGTAGAGCTATCAACAACATCACAGTGAAGTATCGACACCGTATTCCTAGAATATATGATATGCTTGATGAATTACATGGTTCTTGCAATTTCTCTAAAACAGATTTAAAGAGTGGATATAACCAAATTAGGATGAAAGAAAGAGATGAATGGAATACTGTATTTAAAACTAAGCATGGGTTGTATGAGTGGTTAGTTATGACATTCGGATTGACAAATGCACCTAGTACATTCATGAGGTTAATAAATCATGCCTTAGGTCTTTTATTGGCATCTTTGTAGTAGTGTATTTTGATGATATCCTTGTCTATAGCAAGTGTGTAGAGAGCATATAGATTATCTTTGAGCCATTCTTGATGTGATAAGAAAAGAAAAGCTTTCTGCTAACATGAAGAATTGCACATTTTGTACGGATAACTTGTTTTTCTAGGCTTTGTTGTTAGTGCAGATGGAGTCAAGGTTGATCAAGAAAAGATCAAAGGAATTCAAGAATGGCTGAGTCCAACTACTGTGGGGGAAGTAAGAAGTTCTCATGGATTAGCTGTCTTCTATAGGCGCTTTGTAAAGGACTTCAGTACTCTAGCACCTCCACTGACTGAAGTAATCAAGAACGATGTGGGATTCATGTGGGGAGAACCTCAAGAAACCGCTTTCCAAACTCTCAAAGAGAAGCTTACCCAGTCTCCTCTCTTAATACTTCCTGGCTTCAATAAAAGATTTGAGATTTAATGTGATGCCTCAAGGATTGGTATTGGTGTTGTTCTTATGCAGGAGACGAGACCATAGCTTACTTAGTGAGAAATTTGGAGGAGCTACCCTCAACTAAGCGACCTATGACAAAAAATTGTATGCCTTGGTGAGAGCTCTACAAACATGGCAACATTATCTCTGGCCCAAGGAATTTATCATACACACGAGTCATGAATCTCTCAAGTACCTAAGGTGGCAAAGCAAGCTTAGCAAGAGACACACAAGGTGGGTCAAATTCATTGAGACTTTTCCATATGTGATCAAATACAAACAAGGTAAAGAAAACATAGTTGCTGATGCACTTTCTCGGAGGTATGCTATATTGACCACTCTTGATCTAAGTTGCTAGGTTTTGAAAAAATAAAAGACATGTATGAAACTGATCTTGATTTTAAATACGCTTATATGTCTTGTGAGAAGCTTTCTGCAGGTCACTACTTCAGGAAGGAGAGATTCTTGTTTTATGATAATTGTTTGTTTGTGCCTAATTGCTCACTGGCGGACTTGTTTGTTAGGGAACCCCATGGAGGAAGTCTAATGGGACATTTTGGGATTGACAAGACTCTTAAGGTTTTGCATGATCATTTCTATTGGCCACACATGAAAAAGAGATGTCGAGAGAATCTGTGGAAGGTGTGCAACTTGCAAACAAGCTAAGTCTAATGTCCAGTCTCACGGTTTGTATACTCCCTTGCCCATTCCTTATCATCCTTGGAATGACATTTCTATGGACTTCATTGTAGGATTGCCTAGAACTAGAACCGGAAAGGACTCTATCTTTGTTGTTTTTGAGTAGGTTCTCAAAAATTGCACACTTCATAGCTTGTCATAAAACTGATGATGCATTACATGTTGCTAAATTTTTCTTTAAAGAGGTTGTTTGTTTACATGGCATGCCTAGAACTATAGTTTTAGATAGAGATACTAAGTTTCTTAGTAATTTCTGGAAGACTCTTTGGTCTAAGCTAGGCACTAAGTTGTTGTTCTCTACTACATGTCATCCACAAACGGATTGGCAAACTGAGGGAGTCATTATAACTCTAGGAACACTCTTGGCGTGCATTCATCAAAACTAACTTGAAAACTTGGGAACACCACTTACCTCATTGTGAATATGCATATAATCATGCCATGCATTCTGCTTCTAAGTACTCTCCTTTTGAATTGTTTATAAGTCCAATCCCACCTCTCCTTTGGATCTAATGCCTTTACCTGAGTGTGAAAGAGTTAGTTTGGACGGTAAGAAGAAGGCCGAGATGGTTCAGCAGATTCATGAGAAGGCTAGACGCAATATTGAGGAGAAAACTAAGTACAATGAGAATCAAGCAACAAAGGAAGGCGTGTGATGATATTTGATGTTGATGACAAAGTTTGGATTCACCTAACGAAAGAAAGGTTCCTAAACGAGAGGAGATCCAGACTGATGCCAAGAATTGATGGATCTTTTGAGATCATTAAGAAGATCAATGACAATGCCTACAAACTTAATCTCCAAGGTAAGTACGATGTGTCTAATAACTTTAATGTTATTGACTTGGTTCCTTTTGTTTATGATGAACCAGATTTGAGGAAAAAATCTTTTCAAGTGGGAGAGGATGATGTGATCATGGACCAGCCCAATAAAGAAGATGATGTATCCATGAATGCACCCATAGACCACAAGATGATGAAAGATGCCTTAGCCATTCAAGAAGGTCCCATGACTCGTTCTAGAACCAAGAAACTAAATGGAGACATTGGAGGATTACTTAGATTCACATGGAAACAAGAATAAAGTCTTGCACAAAGTTGATTATCAGAGATACCTTGATCCCATTCAAGCTTTCTCCTCATCTAGCTGAACTAGTACTTAGACAAAGTACTTTGTGTGCTCTTTTCCTTGCTCTCGTTTGTGTCCCAAAGGAGGTTTTATGGAGGAGGGTTTTAAACGAGGCACAAGCTACTTTACATCATCTACCGGAGGAGATCGGTTCTAGTGGAGGTAAGGCGATTCCTTCTTAAGAATAAGCAGAGACACACAACAGCCTAAACTTTATAGCAAAGACTCATCTACGTCCTAATGGTGCTAATAGAACTCTCCGGTACCAAGGCATATAAATGAGTAGTATAATTTATCTTTTTATTGGTCTGTCATGTTGATGTGTATTTAGGAATTGACTTAAAGACTATTGGTTGGATCTAACTTGTCATGTTTACATAATTTCTCTTCTTCTGACCAAGATCTCCGGACCGGGTAGACGGTGTCTCATCTGAATCTGTAATTCTAAGCTTGACTTCGCACGGCACATCGCGAAGGACGTCTTTATGTCAAGTATTAGTCGTATTTTTTATCTTTTACTAAGTCTTTGTTCATGCACTTGACGAGCTTGGGCGAGTTGTTGCGTTGTTATTGCGTAAAATTGTGTTTACATATCTGAAAATCCTTGGGCAATTTCAGGGCTGTCACCCTATTCACTTGTCATATACTAGCTAGCAATCTAGGAGTATCAAGGAGTCTCTCTGCAACCCTTTGTGTCACCAAATGATTCGTCCCCTTGTGAAACTTGAGCCCTTGATTCGTTTCATCACGGATCTATCCCCCCCCCATCGACCAGAGTAGTATCCTAGGAACGTTTAAGGATTTGACCTCAAATCTTGCTCTTTGAGGATGAGTGTTTCGTGCATAATCAGATCTATCGTTTATCTTCGCACCAGAATGTTCTTAGTTCTCTAAAATCACATAGCTTTCTTCCTGGTTCAAAGATAAAGTTTTGCAGCTTCTTGATAAGCTTTAAGTGATCAACGTGACTGAATTTAACACAATCAAGAGGCCTGGACAGTGAATAATAAGAAGAAAAATATAATGAATCCACCTTGTTCAATCAAAGTCTCAGATGATTCCTAATGAAATACAAGCGCCACATCAAAGTTTTTCTTCTTCTTTAGCCTTCGTTAGGTCAATATTATGACCACACAAAGCTACTGGTACGTGCTCCTCTTGCTTCAGATGATTGGCTGCAAGTTCTCCTTGACAAGGAGTAGCCAATGCTGGTTCAATCTCTGGTATCTTCTCAGCCGTTTGTGACCATGGCTTAGAAGTTGGTTTTCCTGTTTCCAGACTTTGTTTGTTGATAGCTCAGGAACTAGCTGGTTGTTTTCTTTTGCTCCTGGTGAATCCCTAGACCAGCGCCCAAACTGATCCAAATCGAGTAACTTTGTCTCCTTCGACGTTTTTAGGTTAGATCTGTTCCACCTCTGCTTGCTGCCACGTTCTCTCATGATTTGGTTGTATATCTCGGCTGCTAGGTCGTCCAGTTGATGTTCACTAAAGATCAGACTTGTTTGTTGCAACTCTCTTCCTTGTTGCTTGTTGTTTTTCCTTATCTTTCTGTTTCTTATAAGAAGACATTGAAGATTGCTGGATAGATGATGGAATTCGTGATCATAGTTGAAAATCTTCAAATCCCAAACCCCCAAGTGGCTCTGATACCATATAGTGCAGCCTAGGATAGGAATACCTCCTACCAATCACACTTGAGAGAAGATGGGCGGATCCTTGAGCGTGAGAAACTCCAGGACATTGGGTGATCTTCACCATAGAGTTATGGAGTGCTCTACGGTAGTTTAGTGACTCCTGAGACACAGTTGCACCCTGGTTCATGTCTAGGATGTATCACGGAAGCTCACGCTACCTAGTGTGACAAAGGAAATTGTTCACCACGTGAACAATGAGAGTGGTCCCCAAAGGGACGTGTTTAATAGCCAAAAGCTTTGGATTTTATTCAATGAAAGTGTAAGTTACAATATCTGTTGCTTTTGGCTTTATAAAGATAATAAAGAAAACCCTAACTGGAATACCTTATCCGAACTTTATAAGGAAAACCAAAACGAAATTCTAAGCTAAAAAAACCCCTAATCATATTCCTAATGGGTTTAGAAATCCTAACTACTACTCCTAGTTTGTTTACTTAAATAAGAAAATCCCAAATACACTAAACATTACAATTTGACCAAGTAAATCCCATGGTGGCCTATCCTTGCTCTTTATGGTGTTTTAAGGCCCTTTCTCAACCAATAAGACCTTTAGGCACGTCCATGTTAAAGCCCAGCTCGTCCTTGATGTACTCCTGGTCATGTTTGCAAACAAAGAGATTCTTCTTGATACATATAACACTCTGCTCCATTGCACTCGAATGTACACTCCATCTTTGTCCATTCTCTATGTGTTTCTTGCTAACTGAACGTCTCTCCTGACTAATTTCATGTCTTCTATGCTGATTCAAGTCCTCATAAATTGTATCAAAGGCCGCACCAAGAGTAGCCTTTGTCTTCTCTCTATCCACTATATCTTGGATCAGATCAATGAAGCTTCTAAACAGCCTATTAGATTGTCTCTTTATCACTCTCTTAGCTGCTTCATAGTTGATCTTCATATCCCCCTGGTTAAGGCTGGTCAGGATCACACCAGTTTATTTATTTTTTCATTCTTATTGCCTACTCTTGTGCCTATTTATGTAACTCTTGGACAAACTAAATCAAGCAAGGAATATTATTCCTCATTACTATATTATCGTAGCTCTCTCTCTCCTCACTCTCTTTCATGAATTCTCTCCTCCTTCTCTTTAGTTCTTCATGTTCTTCAACTTTCTAAGAAAACCAAACACTAAATCTACATATTCTAACAGTACGGATGGCCTTTGGCCGTACAACTCTTTATCCGTACAAGGAAAGAGTGAAACTTGGATCACAAGAAAGAAGGAAGCCAAGTTAAACGAGTGCAAAGGTAAAGTGAAGTTAACTTATTGGTTAGCCAGTAAAAGAGACGAGGAAGCTCACGGATAAGGCTTGACCAACACAGGCTGGGTCGAGCTGGAAAGGAGAAGGTATCTCTGGTCAAGAAGCAAAAGGCATCTTTCCTTCTCAGCCAAGTATTCATAAACCAAGCGCGCCTTCCCCTAAGTGTTTCCAGGTTCATGCTTTTGTTACCTTACCTCTGATGACCGTTTGTGGATCAGATTATGCCTTCTCTCTTTATATTGTAACCGAGACTCAGTTTAATCATCAAACAAACATTTTCGAGTCACTCTCTCTCTCTCTCTTGTTCATCATGAACATCAAGCATTCTCTCATCTAATCTCTGATTCTCTTCACTCTTTCTCTCAGATTCTTCTATACTTTTCTTACTCTTTTAAAACTTCATGGTATTATAGCCAGGTTGCTCATATCCTGGTGCTTAAATCTGTTATTCTTCATCTTCATTTCGTGTTAAGCTCCAACCTTTCTGGGTTCTAACTTTTGTTTGAAGAATGGAAGGAAACAAAGTGATGATGACAGTCCCAATTACTCTTAAAGGTAGTGGAAACTGCCTGTTGTGGTCTCGTTTGTTGAAGACTGCAGTTGGGAGCAAGGGTTTTTGGAGTCACATCTTGGATGGAGCTCCAAATCCAGTTGCTGATGAAGGAGAAGGCACAAGATAACTAGCTATTACTGATCAACTGAAACGGATCCAAGATGACATGATGGTTCTAACCATGATCCAAGGGTCTCTTGAAGCATCCATCCTTGAAGCCTATAACTACTGTGAGACGCCAAAGGATCTGTGGGAGACTCTCCAGAAGATCTATGGAAACACTTCCAATCTGAGCCGGGTGTTTGAGCTAAAGAGGTCTATCAACACCCTTGCGCAAGAAGAGGTTGAGTTTACCAAACATTTGGGAAAGTTCAGGGCTTTGTGGTCTGAGCTGGAAATGCTTAGGCCAAACACAACAGATCAAGACATCCTCATGGAGAGGCGTGAGCAAGATCAGGTGTTTGGATTGCTGTTGACTCTGAATCCTGCCTTCAACGACTTGATCAAACACATACCGAGGTCCTCAAAGCTTCCAACTTTGGAGGAAGTATGTGGTCAGATCTAGAAGGAAGAAGGGTAGTTGGGATTTTTTGGTGGTAAGGGGGAATTATCCCTTGCTAACAAGGCAGAAATTGTTACCAATGAAGGTGCAATTACCAGTGGTCGACTTTCTCTCCATCTTATCCCCTGCCCAATCGGCATCACAATAGCCCACTACTTTTTTCTTCTATTGCATCCCATCCAGACTCCAAGGTGTGGTGACCCATTGACATGCATCAAGATCCTCTAAACCATGTGGCAATGATGCTCCTTTGGGACATGGATGTGTTGGCTCACCTGGTTCACAGTATAGAAAATATCAGGTCGTGTGATGGTTAGATAGATCAACTTACCAACAAACTTCCTATAGAAATAATGAGGAATCTTATACCCATCCTCTAATGGCATCTTGGCTGTCTTCCCTCCATACTTACCTGCCTCTTTCAAAAATCAAGTGTGTACTTTCTTTGGGACAGAAATAATCCTTCCTTGGATCTACATATCCTAATACCAAGGAAGTATTTCATCTCTCCCAAATCTTTACTTCAAAGGAAGATTTAAGGAAATCCTTAGTGGATTGGATACCAGCCTTGTCACTTCTTGTGATGATGATACCATCAACATACACAAGAAGGACTACAATACTTGATGTGGTCGATTGGGTAAATAGAGTGTGATCTAGTTCATACTTCTTGAACCCTATTCTATTTAGAGTGGCGCTCAACTTATTGTACCATGCTCTTGGGGACTGCTTTAGACCAAAGATCGCCTTCTTGAGCCTTAACATATTTCCTTTCTTCACTAAGTGTTCTAGGCCTGGTAGAGGATACATATAGACTTAATCTTCAAGTTCCCCTTGGAGGAATGCATTCTTCACATCCATTTGCAAAGGACACCAATCAAGGTTAACCGCAAGGGACATGATGATTCTGATGGTGTGAAGCTTTGCAACTGGTGCAAAATTGTCAACATAATCCTCTCCATACGTTTGGGTGAAGCCTCTTGCAACCAGTCTGGTCTTCCTCCTATCGATCTTCTCATTAGCCAAATAAATATCCATCTACTGGTAACTGCTTTCTTCCCCCTTGGCAACTCAATTGCATACCAAGTGTCATTCTTCACCATTGCATTGACCTCAACACCACAAGACTCCTTCCATTCCTTGTCTTTCACAGCCTCCTCATAGGATCTTGGTATATAACTCTCGTCCAAGCTGACCATGAAAGTACAATGTTCTTCTGGATATTGTGTGAACGAGCACACAACCTGAGCTCGGTGTTCTACTGCTTGGGCATTGTAGGACACCCTTGTATGGACCCAGTCTGATGGTGGGCTTCTTATTCTTGAGCTTCTCCTCAATGGTTGTTGTTGTTGCTTTTCCACCACACCATCTCCAGGCTATTACTTCTCTTGATACCCGGATCCTCTTTGATCTTCTTGTGTTTCACCACCTTGATCATGAGAATCTGAACTTCCATCTTCTTCTTCTGGAGAGTCAAACTCTTCTCGACCGGAATCAAATTCTTCATGACCATCTGAGCTTTCACCTTCCTGGTTTTTCAGTATTTCCCCCCTCATGACCAAGGTGGGGTGACTGGTTTGCTTCATTTGTCCCTGTAAGACTATATCCATTCGGGTTTTTTGTACCTCCAATACCAAGACCTTCCAAGATGATTCTTACAGTTGTTGCCTTATCCGAGGCAAGGTCTTTTAACTCTTCTTGATTCTTCTCCTCATAGTACCCGCTTGCTTCTATAAATTTCACATCTCTAGACACTAGAATCCTTATTGCCATAGGATCATAGAACTTGTATCCCTTCTGAGTGGTGGAGTAGCCAATGAACATTGCCTTTGTACTCTTAGCATCCAACTTTTTTCTCATCTCCCCAGGAGTCAGCACATAGCACTAACACCCAAACACCCTTAAGTAGTCCACTGATGGATTGTACTTGTTTTGAACTTCAAAGGGAGCTTGATCTTGCAAGACCTTGGTGTGTGTGCGATTGATCAGGTAACAAGTTGTGGTCACAACATCACTCCATAACCTCTTTGGTACATTGGCTTGAAACATAAGAGACCTTGCTACCTCCATAAGTTGGCGATTCTTTCTCTCAGCAATGCCATTCTGCTGAGGTTTTTAGGGACAACTGGTTTGATGTAGGATCCCATGTTGAGCTAAGTGATCCTTGAATGCATGACTTGTGTATTCCCCTACATTATCTTATCTAAAAATCTTAAACTTGTCATGATAATGGTTAGTCACATAAGATTGAAATTTTTTGAATGCATCAAGGACCCTCTCTTTTGAAGGTATGGTTGTTAACAAGGTGTATTTGGATTTTTCATCAATGAATGTCACAAAAATACATATTGATTATCTCTCGATATGCAAGGTGCAGTCCAAATATCAGAATGAATCAAGTCAAAACAATTCTCAAAACAGTAGATGATCTTAGAAAGACAGTCTTATAATGCTTGCCTAAAATGCAAGCTTCACACTCATTATCTTCAAAACAACATCTGGTAACATCAAGTTTAAAGCTCTAACATGAGGATTTCCTAGTCTAGCATGCCACAAACCATTCTTATTCAAAGTAGAAGCATAAGTAAATGAACAACTACAATCAGAAACAGGAGCAAGCTCTTCAAGGAAATATAACTCGCCCTTGGGAACTCCCTTTCCAATCAACTGGTTGCTCTCTATATCCTGAAACTTCACATCATTAGGGCTGAATATGACTTTACAATTTAAATTAGTAGTGCATTTCTTAACAGACAACAGGTTTGATGTGAATTTAGGCATGTAGAAAGCTGTAGAGTTCTTACTAAACAGTTTTAATGTACCTATTCCTCTAATAGGTATCTTATCACCATTAGCAATCATAACATAACCATTGGCCGGTTCAATATCCATAATCAAATGGGTGTCACTTATCATGTGATGAGATGCACCAAAGTCTACTCTCAAAGGTTTCAATAAGCTACTAGCAGTATGACAAGCAAAACTAGGAGTAGAACAAGTAGGGCTTAGTCTATCGCTTATACTTCCTTTATCTATCATCTACCAGTTCTATCAGTCCTAACAGCATCATTCACATTCTGTAGACTACTAGCAATCATTGAAACACCAAGCGAATACCCACTAAGGTTACCAAAGGTGTTACCATTTTCCTTGAGCATTTTGATGAGAGCTTCAATGTCAGACCTCCTTATGTAGTCTTGATCATTGCTCCTACTAGTACTTCTAGTGTAGGCGACAAGAGGCTTTCCATCACTTGTCTCCCTCTTATAACCATCATTTTCCTTGCTTGTACCAGCACCATTTGAACCATTTGCTCACACATCTAATTCAGCTCATCAGGATCAACCATGCTTGGCCTCAACATCTCAAGTTCTGACCAAAGTACTCAGAATCTCCCAAGGTGCTTAGTGAACTCCATGTCTTCGTGCACCAACCTATTGATTGCTCTCTTCACTTCAAAGACTCTGCTCAAGTTTGAAATGTTTCCATAAACCTTCTTCAGGGTATCCCATAGATCCTTTGCGGTTTCACAGTAGCTGTAAGCCTCCGTGATAAAGGTCTCAAGAGATCTCTGAAGAAGTGTCATTACCAGCATATCCTATTACTGCCACTTCTCCATTTCATTTGTAACACCTTCTGTGTCACCTTCTTGAGTAATGAGTATTGGAGTCTCACCAGATGTGATATGATTCTATAGACTCTTACTTCCCACATCAGTCTTCTCGTGTTCCTGCTAGTTCTTCGAGTGTTGGTGACCAGAGACTTTTCATCACTTGTCTCCCTCTTATAACCATCATTTTACTTGCTTGTACCAGCACCATTTGAACTTTCAGAGATGTGAGCTCTAGCCTCTCTCTCCTTCATGAACTTAGCCGGCTTGAGATGTGGATGAAGGATCCAGCACTGACTCTTCTTGTGGCCATGCTTCTTGCAGTGATCACAGTTTCCATTGAACCTCCTTTCTTCATACTTGTTGTAAGCAGCCTTATTAGCTAGTGGAGCATCAGCTTGATCGGTTTGCGCATCTTGGTTTGCCAAAGGGAGCTCTCCTTTAGCTCCAAACAACCCAATAGAGCCTTGTTCCTTTTGTATCTGTGCACACACATCCTTTAGATATGGGAGTTACTAAGCTCTCAAGATGTGCTTGATGAGGCTGTTGTAAGCCGGATTCAGAGTGAGAAGGAGTCCAAAGACCTTATCATGCTCACGCCTCTCATTCAGCTCATCAAGATCAACCGTGCTTAGCATCAGCATCTCAAGTTCTGACCAAAGTGCTCGGAACCTCCCAAAGTGCTTAGTGAACTCCATGTCTTCATGCACCAGCTCATCGATTGCTCTCTTCACTTCAAACACTCTGCTCAAGTTTGAAATGTTTCCATACACCTTCTTCAGGGTATCCCATAGATCCTTTGTGGTTTCACAGTAGCTATAAGCCTTCATGATAGAGGTCTCAAGAGATCCTTGAAGAAGTGTCATTGCCAGCACATCCTCTTGCTGCCAACTCCACTTCAATTGTAACACCTCCAGTGTCACCTTCTTGAGTAATGAATCTTGGAATCTCACCAGATGTGATATGATAGACCTTTACTTCTCACATCAGTCTTCACTAGGCAAGACCACAACAGATAGTTACTCCCCTTGAGAGTCACTGGAACCATCATGCTAACACTCTCCATCTTCAAACAGCTTGACTTCAAAAGATTGGTTAAGATGAGATCTTGGACTTAGAACACTTGATGAACCCAGATACGTGTAGAAAGGATGAGTCTTTGAAGGTATGAACGTGAAAAGACTCAAGGTTTTGCAACACACAAGCTTCAAATTTCAGTCTTCTATCCGGATCTTCAAAGAACCACCTTGGATCTTCAAAACGTTTCAAACTTGATCTTCTTCAACTGACGAAAACGAACCCAGATTATCACAAACCTGGCTCTGATACCATAAGATCTTTTGATATTTTAATAGAAATGTAACCAAAAAGAGATTTAGAAGAGATTAGAGAAGACTAGAATCGATTTGGGAGTATGTGTAGGGAAGATTGATGAAGAACATTTTAAGACTGAAAATAGAGAGATATGTCTTGTATTCTCATTGATACTCGAAACATATATATATATAGAGTCATACAAGGGTTTCCAGAGACTAAAGGAAGGAAAAGATGTGGCTGAGGTCGAGTATGGGCGCGCGTAATTCAAACCGTGTTGAACCAAATGAGAAATGTGGTTACAAGTATTACAGAAGGCTTGTGTGATCACGAGAAGAAGGATTGAGGATGTATGTCATGTCCCCGATCCTAGACAGGATCGTTGGGACGGACCATGGTACAAGAAGACGTTTCAGGAAGGCCTTAGGGTCTAACCATGAAGTATCATGGTCCGAAAAGTAGGTTAAGTGCATCAGAAAGCTGGGACTTAACCAAGAAGGGATGGAAATGAAGCTTAAAGCAGCTGGGAGGTGTAAGGGAGAGCTCAAAACAGCTCAGGACAGCTTGAGGCAGCTCGACCAAGCTCTGGCTAAGCTCTGGGTAGCTCCGAGAAGCTTAGGGGAGCTGGACAAGAGTATAGGCAGCTGGACGATGCGCGGATGAAGCTCGGACCAGCTGGAAGGAGCTCAACCCGCTAGGAGTAGCTCAGAGGTAGCTCACTCCAGTAAGGTCAGATAGCTGGAGCTGATGGACTATCTCACTCAGCTGGAGCAGCTAGTGGTCAGCTCATGTAAGCTCGGTGAAGTGTTATGGTCTGGGCCGAGGTGGACGGTTCATGGGCGGTTATGAGTCCGGTTGGGTCTTGCCTGATTCAGAAAGGATCCGTGGGTCTTGAAAATTGGAGAAGGGATCCAGGAGGACATATGGGCCTATTTCTAGACAGCCCACAAGCCCAAGAAGAGCAGTTGGGCGGTTTTGGGCAGAAGGGGTGGGAATGGGCAGTTTGGCGGTTTTGGGCAGTTTTGTGCCACCAATTTGTGCCTGTTCGCCCAGAGACAGTTACCCACATCCTTCCCTATAAATATAAGGCCCTCTGGACGAAATTAATCAGTCAGAAACATTAGGCAAACCTCTGCCAAAATCCAGAGGGAAAAGAGAGAAGGAAGAACCGAGTTTGAAGGCTAGATCCGTGTGTGTGTTAAGGCGTGGGATCTCTCTAACCGTGTGGGTTCTGTGAAGATCAAGGCACATGCATGGATACCAGACTGAGGGGTCGTGTTAAGGATAAGGAGAAGGAGAAGTATCTTGGCCAGAAGGATCGATCCTCTAAGGTCAGTGGTGCGGATCATGTAAACCAAAGGCATGGACCATTGTGTAAAAACATGTGGTTTATGATCTATGGAACTCTGATCACGCCCGTTTCTGTTTGCCTACTTTTTATATCTTCTCCTCCTGATAATCCTATGAGAGTTTGGTGATCATAAAGGCCTCACAATGGATCAAGCATAAGTCTGGTTCCATTGTGCAGTATTTCGGCCAGAAATGAGTTCCATGATCCCAAACTACTTTTTATGTGTTAGACTGGATTTAAAACTTTGGGATAGATGTTTTAGGATTTATAAGAATTATTGGAAAAGACTAGACACGATTTGGAGTTGATTTGCTCAAAAACCATATTTTGGTCTTAGGGCTGTTTGGGTCGGATCCTAGGGTTTGGGACGGTTTCTGGTGATTCCGACCATGGATTCCTTCTAGTTAGGATTTATCACGAATTTTAATGAATTTTATTTAGTTTTTGGACCACTTTTGAAAAAGGGTCAGAGTTGGTCCAAGATAGTCCTTAGGCGCAGAACCATGCAATTGCTTAGGTTTGTGGTTAGGTTATCGGACATATTATCATGCTGTTGTGCTTTTGTGGTTTCAGGTAAAGACATGGACCGTGGCAAGGCCAAGGAACCGTGAGGACTCAGGCTGGGATGGATGTGTATGTGGGTTAAGTGGTAGATATGTTTAAGTTATGAACTTATGATAGCCTATTTTGCAACTTGAATCACATGAATAATTTGTATCACTCTGATTTATATTTATACAATCGGTTTGCCCCTTATTTGATATTGATTCTTACTCTGAAATGAATGAACCTCAGTTTTGTTAAAAGCACTTAGTAATTATTTGACTTAGAACTGGAATCAACCTTGGAATTATTTAGATTAAGACTTGGCTCTGGTTGGGGTTCAATGGACCAGGATCGGGTCTTACAAGTTGGTATCAGAGCATGCTTGATTCTAGGATTTGGGGGTTATGGATTGGTTCACACACATCTGGCTGGGTCTCACGGTTTGGTACTAGGTTTTGTGTAACTTAGACTATTTGTGTTGAGGTTCTGGAAGTTTGGTACACTCTGGAACTTAATGTTTTGTGTTTGGAATGTCTAAGGTTACCAAGAAGTCCAAGTCAAGGAAGGAAAAGGATGCGGCTGAGTCATCCAGGACAACAAGTGAGGATGGTGCTAGTCCATCCCAAGAGTTACCAAGGACCCTGGAGCTCAGCAGGAACCCTTGGACTTTTTGGAAGTCCCTGTGAACGATGGGGAGCTGCAGCAGCAGCAGGAGCAGAAGGATGGAGCTGAACCATCCAATGTGGGAGCTGGGAACCTAGCTGGTTTAGGCTTGGGAGCTGGCCAGGCTGAGGTGAACCAGGTTCCTGAGGTAGCTGAGCCGTCTACGAAAGAAGTCCTTGATGCTGTGAAGCTGATGGGAACTCAGATCATAGCTTTGACCCGGGTGTTGACTCCACATGTGAACTCACCAGTTGGTTCGGTGAATCCAGCTAGACCAGCTGATGGGCCAGTGGAGGTGCGAGCTGGAAGGACAACTGATGTGAGAGATGGAGCTGGGGTCCGAGCTGGAGTTTATGGGAGACTCGGAGCTAACCAGCTAGTGAGGTTCGGGTTCTACCACAAGCGGAAGTGGTTGAGCTGGACTCACCAGCTGGAGGAGATAAGAAGGTGAGCTACCTGAGTGTGCTAGAGCACATTTCAAAGTTGAAGACAAAGCACTTTGCTGGAAGTGTGGATCCAATTGAGGCTGAAGAGTGGAGGAGCCGCTTGGTCAGGAACTTCAAGTCTACCAGATGTCCTGAGGAGTACCAGAAGGTTATAGCAGTCCATTTCCTGGAAGGGGATGCACACAATTGGTGGTTAGCCATGGACAAGAGGTCCAATAAGCTAATCACAAGGTTCTAAGACTTTGACACGGAGTTCAACCGCAAGTACTTCCAAGCTGAAGCATCGGACCGGCTGGAGTCTAGGTTCTTGGAGCTGACCCAAGGCCGTAGATCAGTGCGGAAGTATGAGGAAGAGTTCAACAGGCTCAGACGCTATGTTGGACGAGAGCTGGAGGATGAGGAGGTGCAGGTGCGCCGGTTCATAAGAGGCCTTAGGGTCGAGCTCCGTACCTATGCCTCGGTCCGTGTGTTCTATTCAGTTTCTAAGCTGGTGGAACGCATGGCTTTGTTGGAGACTAACCTAGCTGAGGAAGCTAAGTTGAAGTCTAGACCGACCTCAAGCTCAATAAGCTTTGGTGGTGACCGGAAGAGGAAAAGGGACCAGGCTTAGGGCAAACCTTCAAGTGTGAAGCCTGAGTGCTCTCACTGTGGAAGGCGCCACCCAGGGGAGTGCTGGAAAGTTAAAGGAGCTTGCACCAGGTGTGGCAAGATGGATCATGCAGCTAGGGACTGTCCCGGACAGAACCAGGGCCGTGGACAAGGATCAGGAAGTAACTCCGGGGGTTGCCACTACTGTTGAAAGAGCGGCCATTGGAAGAACGAGTGTCCTAAGCTGCAGGGCAACCAGAACAAGATTCGTGGTGAGGCTAGCAAGCCAAACCAGACCCGTGGGCAGACTTCAGCACCTAGAGTGTACGCACTGTCTAAGGATGCTGAAGGGGCTGGACCATTCCAGGCGATCACTGGTAATGTTCTGACCTTTGTCTTTCTTTTATTCAAGTAGCATTGCATGGTCTGGAACTTAGAATTGTTAGATACTTAGTAGTACGGTCTATGTAGGGACCTTAAGTATTGGTGGTGTGAATACACACGTACTTTTCGACACTGGAGTTACGCATAGTTTTGTGAGTCCAGATATGATCGGAAAGGGTTTGTTCCAGATTGAGGTTGGGGATGAGTCTTGCATTGTTAATGCAGCTGGAGGCCAGAGGATGGAATCCCTGGGTCTGGTTACGGACATCCTTGTAGTGATCTTAGACAGGGTAATTCCTGCGGATCTAATATGTGTCCACCTAAAGAGTCATGAAGTGATCTTAAGAATGGATTTGCTTGGAAAGAATCGGGCCAGCTTAGATTTTCACCAAGGTCAAGTGCAATTTGAGGATGGGTGTAGACCCCCGATCAGGTTCCAAGGAATAAAACCTGCCTCCAGTGTTGTAGTGGTTTCAGCAGTCCGGGCGGAACAGATGCTAGAGAAGGGTTGTGAGGCTTATATAGCCACAATCGCCACTAAGGATATGGTGAAGAGTGGTAACCTAGACGGGATGCCGTTGGTCAGAGAGTTTGAGGATGTGTTTCGGGCGCTGCAGGGAGTTCCACCTGACAGGGCGGACCCGTTCATAATAAAACTGGAACCAGGGACGGCCCCAATGTCTAAAAGTCCATACCGCATGGCTCCTGCCGAAATGGCCGAGCTTAAGAAGCAACTAGAAGAGTTGTTGGAAAAGGGTTTCATACGCCCAAGCGTATCACCCTGGGGGGCACCAGTCCTATTTGTTAAAAAGAAGGATGGTAGCTTTAGACTTTGTATTGACTATCGAGGGTTGAATAGGGTCACTGTCAAGAACAAGTACCCATTACCTCGGATAGATGAGCTGTTGGATCAGCTAAGAGGAACTAAGTGGTTTTCAAAAAAATTACTTAGCATCAGGGCATCACCAGATTCCGATTGAACCAAGTGATATCAAGAAGACTGCATTCAGAACCCGGTATGGCCACTATGAGTTTGTGGTTATGCTATTTGGTCTGACCAATGCACTACTGACCAACGCACCAGTAGCCTTTATGAAGATGATGAATGGTATCTTCCGAGATTTTCTCGATGATTTCTAATCATCTTTATTGATGACATACTAATATACTCTAGAAGTGAGGAGGACCATGAGAGGCATCTCAGTTTGGTGTTGGGTCAGTTGAGGGAGCAACAGTTGTTTGCCAAGCTAAGAAAATGTAGCTTCTGGCAAAGGAGTATTGGGTTCCTTGGGCACATAGTCTCTGATGAGGGTGTGTATGTCGATCTGGAGAAGATCAAATGCATCAAGGAGTGGCCACAACCCAAGAATGCTACGGAAGTTAGAAGTTTCCTGGGTTTGGCTGGGTACTACCGAAAGTTTTTCAAAGGATTCGCAAGCCTAGCTCAACCTATGACAAGACTGACCGGTAAGGATGTGAAGTTCATATGGTACGAGGAGTATGGGAAGAGTTTCTCAGCCCTTAAGGACATGTTGACCAGTGCCCCAGTTCTGGTATTACCAGAGGCCGATCAGCCTTATGTGGTATACACAGATGCTTCCATTACGGGACTGGGATGTGCTTTAACCCAGCATGGGAAGGTGATAGCTTATGCTTCTAGGCAACTAAAGAAGCATGAAGGTAATTACCCAACCCATGACCTGGAGATGGCAGCTGTGGTGTTTGCCCTGAAGATTTGGAGGTCTTATCTTTATGGAGCAAAGGTACAGATCCTTACCGACCACAAGAGTCTTAAGTACATTTTCACTCAGCCCGAGCTGAACTTAAGACAGAGGAGATGGATGGAGTTTGTAGCAGATTATGATCTGGACATAATCTACTATCCGGGCAAGGCTAATCTTGTCGCAGATGCTCTTAGCCGGAGGAGAGCTGAAGTATCGGCTGAGAAGGAAGCTGCTGAACTGGAGGGGATGGTACGGTCCTTGCACCTCAACACACTGGCCGGAACTGATGAGCCTTTGGGGTTGGAGGCAGTGGACCAAGCTGATCTACTTACCAGGATTCAGCAAGCGCAACTACTGGATGAGAACCTACAAAAGGTTTGAAGGAATGACCAGACCGAGTAACAATTGGTGAGTAATGGTACCATCTTGGTCCATGGAAGGATCAGTGTTCCCAACAACAGGGAGCTAAAGGAAGAGATTATGAGGCAGGCTCATAAGTCTAAGTTCTCTGTTCACCCAGGGTTGAACAAGATGTATAGAGACCTGAAGAGGTACTACCACTGGATTCGTATGAAAACTGATGTAGCTGAGTGGGTGGCAAAGTGTCCCACATGCCAGCTCATGAAAGCTGAACATCAGGTTCCCAGTGGGTTGCTACAAAGTCTACCCATTCCAGAATGGAAGTGGGATCACATTACCATGGACTTTGTAACCGGTTTCCCTACAACCAGGAACAAGAAGGATGCAGTATGGGTAGTGGTCGATCGTTTGACCAAGTCAGCCCATTTCTTGGAAATCAAGAAGGGCGATGGGGTGGATGAGATCGTGAAGGTGTATTTGGACGAGATAGTACGCCTAAATGGAGTACCAGCCAGTATTGTCTCAGACAGAGACCCAAGGTTTACCTCGTACTTCTAGAAAGCTTTCCAAAAAGCTTTGGGGACGAGGGTAAACATGAGTACATCCTACCACCCACAGATGGATGGGCAGTCAGAGAGGACAATCCAGACGTTAGAAGACATGCTAAGGGCTTGTGTCTTGGACTGGGGGAGTTCCTGGGAAGACATTTGTCTTTGGTGGAATTTGCCTACAACAATAGTTTTCATACCAGTATTGGGATGTCACCGTATGAAGCATTATATGGAAGGCCCTGTAGAACACCACTATGTTGGACCCAAGTGGGGGAGCGTAGTATTCTGGGTCCTGAAATTGTTGAGGAGACCACGCAGAAGATAAAGCTGTTTCAAGAGAAAATGAAGGAGGCGCAAGACCGCCAGAAGAGTTATGCAGACCGGAGAAGGAAACATCTTGAGTTTGAGATTGGTGATTGGGTCTATCTCAAGATGATCACCTTCAAGGGCAGGACCCGGGTTCTTGGACTAAGAAAACTAGATCCTATATACTTAGGTTCATTCCGGATCATTGAGAGAGTTGGAGCAGTGGCATACAAGTTGAACTTCCCATCAGAAATGGATGCATTCCACAATGTGTTCCATGTGTCCCAACTCAGGAAGTGTTTAGGCAACCAAGATATTGTGTTGCCAGAGATCCCTGCTGATCTTGGTAAGAATCTTACCTTAGAAACAAGGCCAGTTCGAATCATAGATCGAGCAGAGAAGGCAACAAGAAAGAAAACAGTACCCATGATCAAGGTCGTGTGGGAATACAATGGCAAGGACGTCATTACTTGGGAAACAGAAGTGAGGATGAAGGATGAGTACCCAGAGTGGTATAATCAGTTTGTTCCAGGAGAAAACATGCAGCAAGGATTCGAGGACGAATGCATTCCAAATGGGGGAGACTTGTCATGTCCCCAATCCTAGACAGGATCGTTGGGACGGACCATGGTACAAGAAGACGTACCAGCAAGGCCTTAGGGTCTAACCATGAAGTATCATGGTCCGGGAAGTAGGTTAAGTGCATCAGAAAGCTGGGACTTAACCAAGAATGGATGGAAACGAAGCTTAACGCAGCTGGGAGGTTTAAGAGAGAGCTCAAAAGATCTCAGGACAGCTTGAGGCAGCTCGACCAAGCTCTGGGTAAGCTCTTGGTAGCTCCGGGAAGCTTAGGGGAGTTGGAAAAGAGTATAGGTACATGGACGATGCGCGGATGAAGCTCGGACCAGCTGGAAGGAACTCAACCAGCTAGGAGTAGCTCAGAGGTAGCTCACTCCAGGAAGGTCAGCTAGCTGGAGCTGATGGACTAGCTCACTCGGCTGGAGAAGCTAGTGGTCAGCTCATCTCAGCTCGGTGAAGTGATATGGTCCATGCCGAGGTGGACGGGTCATGGGCGGTTATGGGTCCGGTTGGGTCTTTCCTGATCCAGCAAGGATCCGTGGGTCTTGGAAAATTGACAACGGATCCAGGAGGACATTGGGCCTATTTCCAGACAGCCCACACGCCCAAGAAGAGCAGTTGGGCGGTTTTGGGCAGAAGGGGTGGGAATGGGAAGTTTGGCGGTTTTGGGCAGTTTTGTGCCCCCAATTCGTGCCTGTTCGCCCAGAGACAGTTACCCACATCCTTCCCTTTAAATATAAGGCCCTCAGGACGAAATTAATTACTCAGAAACATTAGGTAAACCTCTGCCAAAATCCAGAGAGAAAAGAGAGAAGGAAGAACCGAGTTTGAAGGCCAGATCTGTGTGAGTGTTAAGGCGTGGGATCACTCTAACCGTGTGGGTTCTGTGAAGATCAAGGTGCAGGCATGAAAACCAGACAGAGGGGTCGTGGTAAGGAGAAGGAGAAGGAGAAGGTTCTTGGCCAGAAGGATCGATCCTCTAAGGTCAATGGTGTGGATCATGTAAACCAATGGCATGGACCATTGTGTGAAAACATGTGGTTTATGATCTATGGAACTCTGATCACTCCCATTTCTGTTTGCCTCCTGATAATCCTATGAGAGTTGGGTGATCATAAAGGCCTTCAAATGGATCAAGCATAAGGCTGGTTCCATTGGGCAGTATTCGGCCAGAAATGAGTTCCATGATCCCAAACTACTTTTAGGTGTTCGGCTGGCTTTAAAACTTGAGGATAGATGTTTTAGGATTTATAAGAATTATTGGAAAAGACTAGACACGATTTGGATTCGATTTGCTCAAAAACCATATTTTGGTCTTAGGATGTTTGGGTCGGTTCCTAGGGTTTGGGATGGTTTCTAGTGATTCCGACCGGGGATTCCTTCTAGTTAGGATTTATCACGAATTGTCATGAATTGTATTTAGTTTTTGGACCACTTTTGAAAAAGGGTCAGAGTTGGTCCAATATAGTCCTTAGGCACAGAACCATGCAATTGCTTAGGTTTGTGGTTAGGTTATCGGACATATTATCATGCTGTTGTGCTTGTGTGGTTTCAGGAAAAGACATGGACCGTGGCAAGGCCAAGGAACCGTGTGAACTCAGGCTGGGATGGATGTGTGTGTGGGTTAAGGGGTAGATATGTTTAAGTTATTAACTTATGATAGCCTATTGTGCAACTTGAATCACATGAATACTTTGTATCACTCTGATTTATATTTATACAATCGGTTTGCCCCTTATTTGATATTGATTCTAACTCTGAAATGAATGAACCTCAGTGTTGTTAAAAGGACTTAGTAATTATTTGACTTAGAACTGGAATTAACCTTGGAATTATTTAGATTAAGACTTGGATCTGGTTGGGGTTCAATGGACCAGGATCGGGTCTTACAAAGTCTGTACAAGAGGCCGTACAAGTGTCCGTACAAGGTCGTACACTTTGGGTGGACCAAAAGGTGAAAAGGTCGACAAAAGGTAAAACCAGTTTACCGGAAGGAGTTACCTTAATCCGTCTACTTTTCTACTTAGAGCTGAAGATAAGTGAACCTTATCCATAGGAAGAGCTCTTCCTTGACAGGAAAGTAGAAGGCATCTGGTCAAGATGCCAAAGGTATCTTGCAATCTCGGCCAAGTATTCAAACTAAGGCGCGCTCTCTCTTCCTGGTGGAACCACATTTACCACTCAATTTCTCGTTTGTGAACGTTTACGGATAGGGTTAAGCTCTAATCCTCCTTCTCTATATATTGTAATACATTCCTTAGATTAATATCAGGAAATATATTCGAGTCTCTCATTTTCTCTCTAGTGTTCTTCATGGGTTCTTATTAAAGTCTCAAAATTTAGTCCCCAAATCTCTTATAGTCTCTCTCAAACTCTCTTCTACTCGTTTATACTCAGATTCAACCTTAGTTTTCATGGTATCAGAGCCAGGTTCACTTAAATCTGGGTTTTGATCTCATCTCTCACGAAGAACACTCAAGAACACTTTTCAATCCGTAAAGCATCAATTTGGAGGGTACTAAGACTACCGTGATTCCAGTGAGAATCAAGGGAGGAAACTACCTCGTATGGTCTCCTGTGGTGAAGACGGAAATGGGGAGTAAGGGTTTATGGAACCACATCCTTGAGGATGAATCTCCAAAACTCATTAATCTTGAAGGCGACAAGAAGTGAAGTGGATCCAAGAACACAGCCTGGTGATGTCTATGCTTCAAAAATCTCTAGATCTGTCGATCTTAGAGGCTTGCAGTTATTGTGAGAAGGCAAAGGACCTGTGGAGTATACTCCATAAGGTGTATGTGAACATTTCAAACCTTACTCGGGTGTTTGAGATCAAACGAGCCATCAACAACCTATCTCAAGAAGATATGGAGTTCACTAAGCATAATGGGAAGTTTTGAGCTTTGTGGTCCAAGTTTCAGATGCTGAAGCCAAGCACAACTGATCCTGATGAGCTCAATGAAAGGCGTGAGCAAGATAAAGTCTTTGGCTTGTTTCTCACCCTTATCTCCACCTACAATGACATGGTGAAAAACATCCTGCGAGCTGAGAACTTACCCACCTTGGAAAAGTCTGCACACAGATTCAGCAAGAACAAGGGTCATTGGGAGCTTACCATAGCTAACCAAGCCAAGGTGCCTCAAGCCAAAAATATGAACAAGTATGAAGAAAGAAGATTCAATGAAAACTTTGACCATTGCAAGAGACAAGGGCACAAGAAGCATCAATGCTGGATCCTTCACCCTCACCTCAAACCAGCCAAGTTCATGAAGGACAGAGATGCAAGAGAGAATGTGAGCTATGGAGGGAGTTATCAGCATGGCGTGGGTGGAGCCGGGCCATCCAACCGAGCGCAAAAGACTGAAGGTGGTGAGAACATAGCTTTGGTGACCTATACAGCTCAAACCAACCGTAGAAATGAGCATGAGTTTATCCGCCCTCAGAAATGGATGCTCTCATCAAGATTCTCAAAGACAATAGTAACACTTTTGGTAACCTCAGGGGGTATTCTTTTGGTGCAGCTAAGATTGCTAGTTGTCATGATCAAACTGATGTCTATACCCACTATGGAATTGCTGGTTTATCTCATAGTGCTTGTAGCAGGTCTAAGCCTCTTATAGTTGATCCAGGTGCATATCATCATATGATTAGTGATACTAGTCTAATTAGAAATATAGAGCCTGCGCATGGACATATTATGATTGCTAATAGTGATAGGATACAAATAAGGGGTATAGGCAAGCTAAAATTGTTTGATACGGATTCTAGATATTTATATATGTCTGTGTTTACCTCAAACTTGTTATTTGTTAAGAGGTGCACTAATGATTTACAATACAATGTTATCTTTAGTCCTAATGATGTGAAGTTTCTGAATATTGAGAGTAGTCGTTGATTGGGAAAGGAGTTACAAAGGAGACCTTTATTTACTTGAAGAGCCTACTTCTTTACATGATCATAGTTGTTCCTTACTTCGGTTTATGCTTCTGGTTTGAATAAGAATGGTTTGTGCCATGCTAGACTAGGACACCCTCATGTTAGAGCTATAAACTTCACGGTTCCAGATGTTGTTTTTGAGAATAATGATTGTGAAGCTTGTATATTAGGCAAGCATTAGAAGACTGTGTTTCAAAAGTCCTCTACTATCTATGATCCCTGCTTTGATTTAATATATTCGGATGTTTGGACTGCACCTTGCTTATCTAGAGAGAACCATAAATATTTTGTCACATTCATAAATGAGAAGTCTAAATACACCTGGATAACCTTGATTCCATTTAAAGATAGGGTGCTTGATGCATTTAGAAATTTTCAAACATATGTGACTAACCATTTCAATGCTAAGCTGGAAATTTTTAGATCTGATAATGGTGGAGAGTACACCAGTCAAGCTTTCAATCAACACCTATCTCGAAATGGAATTCTTCACCAAACGAGTTGCCCCTACACCAGTAAACATAATGGAGTTGCTGAAAGGAAGAACCGGAACCTTATGGAAGTTCCTAGATCCTTGATGTTCCAAGAAAATGTGCCAAAGAGGTTTTGGACTGATGATGTGGCTACTGCTTGTTACCTGATCAACCGAACCCCAAGCAAGGTCCTTGTTGATCAATCACCATTTGAATTTCTGAACAAGAATAAACAAGGTTTAGATGATCTCCAGGTCTTTGGTTTTCTTTTCTTTATTCACAAACCAGGAGAGCTAAGGAACAAGTTGGAAGCCATGAGTACAAAGGTGATCTTTATTAGGTACTCACCAACTCATAAGGGGTACAAGTGTTATGATCCGGCAACTAGGAGGGTGGTATTATCAAGGGATGTGAAGTTTGTAGAGGAAAAAGGGTTCTATGAGGAGAAGAACCAAGCAGATCTTAAAGATTTGGCTTCTGATAAGGTAGCCAACTTAAGGATTATATTTGAGAGTCTTGGGATTATAGGGCCATGTTTGAGATCAAACGAGCCATCAACAGCCTAGCTCAAGAAGATATGGAGTTCACCAAGCATCTTGGGAAGTTTAGAGCTTTGTGGTCCGAGCTTGAGATGCTGAGGCCAAGCACAACTGATCCTGATGAGCTCAATGAAAGGTGTGAGCAAGATAAAGTCTTTGGCTTGTTGCTCACCCTTAACTCCACCTACAATGACTTGGTGAAACACATCTTGCGAGCTGAGAAGTTACCCACCTTGGAAGAAGTCTGCGCACAGATTCAGAAGGAACAAGGGTCATCGGGAATCTTTGGAGGAAAGGGGGAGCTTACCTTAGCTAACCAAGCCGAGGTGCCTCAAGCCAACAAAGTGAACAAGTATGAAGAAAGGATATTCAATAGAAATTGCGACCATTGAAAGAGACAAGGGCACAAGAAGCATCAGTGATGGATCCTTCACCCTCACCTTAAACCAACCAAGTTCATGAAGGACAGAGATGCAAGGGCAAATGTAAGCTATGGAGGGAGTGATCAGCATGGTGTGAGTGAAGCGGGGGCCATCCAACCGAGCACAAGAGTCTAAAGGTGGTGAGAACAAAGCTTTGGTGACCTACATAGCTCAAACCAACCGTACAAGTGAGCATGAGTTCATCCGCTGATCAGAAATGGATGCTCTCATCAAGATGCTCAAAGACAATGGTAACACTTTTGGTCACCTCAGGGGTATTCTTTTGGTGCATCTAAGATTGCTAGTTGTCATGATCAAACTAATGTGTATACCCACTCTAAACCTCTTATAGTTGATTCAGGTGCATCTCATCATATGATTAGTGATACTTGTGTTTTTAGAGATATAGAGCCTTCACATGGACATGTTATGATTTCTAATGGTGATAGGATTCCAATAAGGGGTATAGGCAAGCTAAAACAATTTGATAAGGAATCTAGATGTATCTATATGTCTGAGTTTACCTCAAAATTGTTATCTGTTAAGAGGTGCACTAATATTTACAATGCAATTTATCTTCAGTCCTAATGATGTTAAGTTTCAGGATATTGAGAGCAGTCATTTGATTGGGAAAGGAGTTATAGACTGAGACCATTACTTACTTGAAGAGCTTACTTCTTTACCTGATTATAGTTGTTCCTTTACTTTTTTTCTGCTTCTGGCTTAAATAAGAATGCTTTGTGGCATGCTAGATTAGGACACCCTCATGTTAGAACTTTACACTTAATGGTTCCAGGTGTTGTTTTTTGAGAATAATGATTGTGAAGCTTGTATCTTAGGCAAGCACTGTAAGACTGTGGTACAAAAGTCCACTACTATCTATGAACACTGCTTTGATTTATTACATTCAGATGTTTGGACTGCACCTTGCTTATCTAGAGAGAACCATAAATATTTTGTCACATTCATAGATGAGAAGACTAAATACACCTGTATAACCTTGATTCCATCTAAAGATAGGGTGCTTGATGCATTTAGAAATTTTCAAACCCATGCCACTAACCATTTCAATGCTAAGCTGAAATTTTTTAGATTAGATAGTGGTGGAGAGTACACCAGTCAAGCTTTCAAGCAGCACCTATCTCAACGAGGAATTATTCACCAAACGAGATTCCCCTACACCCCTCAACACAATGGAGTTGCTGAAAGGACAACCGACACCTTATGGAAGTTGTTAGATCCATGATGTTCCAAGAAAATGTGCCAAAGAGGTTTTGGAGTGATGTTGTGGCTACTGCTTGTTACATGATCAACCGAACCCCAACCAAGGTCCTTGATGATCAATCAACATTTGAAGTTCTGAACAAGCATAGACCAGCTTTAGATCATCTCCAGGTCTTTGGTTGTCTTTGCTTTGTTCACAAACCAGGAGAGCAAAGTAACAAGTTCGGAGCCAAGAGTACAAAGGGTCGGAGCTCAGATTACCATATACCAATCCATCTTCATACTCAGCCTTGGTTGCTTCTTCTTCTTTAAAACCACCAAGGATCTTCACTTCACATATCATTGAAGCTTCTCAATACTCCCTTTCAAGCTTGAGATTGAGTCTTTAGGAAGACCCAAGCTTGGTTGCATGACAGCTTCTTGATCTTGATCAACACACCATTGCGCACTCCCTTCTTGAACTCGCCACCTTGAATGGAATGCTGGTACATGCCTCATCCTTCTCTTCAACCACCTCACTTCAGAAGCTGCATTGTAAAGTAACCTTCTTCTTCACACAGCTAAGAGTGCTCTGACCACTCTTTTGTCTAGACTTGCCAATGTCTAAACCTGGATGGCTTCATCTTCTCTTCTTGGTGCAATGGTGAGGATGAACCAGGTCCTAAACTTAGATCATCAGGTAGCTCACTCAAGTCCTCACCTCAATCTTGAATTGAGTCCAGGTTCAAGCTTGAAAGTGAGCCTCAATGAGCATCCAAACCAGGAGCACACGAGCCCAACAGCTGCGCTTACATCACTGATCCACCTTCATGTATTCATCTTCAAGTACCCTTAGATAACCGGCCTTATCAAGCTTCAGTGATGACCTTTCCTTTTGCATCTTCATTGAACAAGGAGCACATCACTCCCAATAGTTGAACTTAATTCTACTGGCTTCATGCATAAGCACGAACAACTCTCCACTACTTCAAAATGGGCATTGCCTTCCTCTTTGTTCCGGATTCATGTTGAACAAGTGACACTCCTTGTGAACCTGTAACAACACTCAAAATCCAGAAAAGATAAGACACACTTGAATTGGGATAAAACCTTGACTAATCATCAAGTTTGATCACCAATGTCACAAGCTTTGCACTTAGACATAATCTCATTGTCATTAAGATCCATCTAATGCAAGCTTACCACTTTACAAAGCACTTAGGCAACCATTTCTTGCCTTAAATTGTTAAACATGAAGAGAGAAATGGACCACTAAAGGCCATGTGAAAAGTTAAGGCCAAAACATATCAGAAGTTTGATAAAGAACTAAACATGGTCGAGAAGCATGAACAAGATCAAGGTTCAAGAAGGGCATCTGATCAATAAGGAAGTGTTTGGGAAGATTTGGGAGCCATAGCGCGAAATGTGCAAAATTAGGGTTGACCGTACGTACGGCCGTACGGACTGTACGGACCATTCAGACATGATCAACCCAATTATCCATACGGTTGAGCAATTGGACAGTTTTGGGAATTGCCTTTGGTTTAATCAATTTAAACCAAACCAAAGCACTTTTATTGTTACCATTTGAAGCTAAGGAGGCAAAGATGTTTGGTTCAAAAAGGAGAAGAAGGATATGCTATCTAAGAAGATTATCCAGACTGAAAATGAACCTGGACTTATCATTGGAAAGGTGCATGTGCATTGGTGGTCAATTCCTGTCAAAGCTCTCCCTAGGCGCCTCCACACTGTTCCAGCCTTTCCAAAAGCGTGTGTGCTTTCCTGTCCACACAATTCAAACCGAGGCCCATCTTCTTGTTTACTCCACATGCTTAGGGTTTATTTTTTTCAACTTCCTTATCTATTTAAAGGCCTTATAGGTGAGTGGGGTTTCCCCTCCTCCTTCCTAATATTTTCTGGGTCCTAAATATCAGTTCTAAAGTCTCTTAGTCTCTGGTTGTACAAGTCTCACGAATCTCTATCAAGTCTCCCTATTCTTTTAGTCTCATCCGCAATATGTTTTCCTTTCTTTCTCATATCAAGTCTCCCTCTCTCTTTCATTCTCTTGACCCAAGACAAGTCTGAATCAGTTGTGTTTGAATAACCACAAGCACACACGGTTTGATCTCTGATAAACTCACACGGTATCAGAGACAGGTTCATCAGAACCTGGTTCATAGCATCCGCAAGCTCAAGCTCATGCTCACTCCAATGCCATTTCTAAAATGATAAAGAAGCTTATGTCCAGCCGGTCATTTAAAACCCTCAAGATGACAATTTCTCCTCTATGGCTTGACCAGAAGCTATTCTCAGTTCATCCTCCTCTCTCATGTCCGTCCTAAAGAAAGAAGACCAGTGGGAAGCTTGTCCAAGCCATTGTTTTCTACGGTCCAAGGAGAAACCTTTCAACAAGGAAAATTTCAACTTGGATCTTGGTGTGGCAACTCAAACATGGAGAAATTTGGTGTCTTTGGCATGATGGGGTCAAGGGGGAATGTCACGCAAAGAAGGAGATGTTGGTTCCCAAACCAACAACCCAAATCTGTCCATTCATGAACCGGTTAACCATGGAGGTTCAAGGAACCAACCCAGGTTCCTTGACTGTAAGATAACTTCCTTCCCTTGTATAAAGCTTGAGACTTTTGATATGGCTGTGTGGTGTGGTGTGTGTTCATGTCCTGAGGGTCATATAAAGCTTGCTAGATGCTGTCCCAGGATGCTCGAATGTCTTGTGTGGTGTTTTGATGTTAAAGGCCATTCCTTGTTCACTGCTTGAATGTGTATTAGGGTGCTAGATAGTGTATATGCTCCAGTGATTGCATTCATTACTGATTAGAACTTGTTAAGGTGTTTTCTATCATCATTCACTAGATTGTTACTGCCTTAAGTTGATGCATCTAGATTCAAGTCAGATGCAGATTAAGGAGTTGTTTTAAAAATTACCTGAGTAGCTTGTCTTGAATCTGATATGATCTTGCTTGTGCTTAGAGAGTTTGCTTGTCAAGATTAGAACTTGATAATCTCTGGTTTAATCTGTTGCAAAGCTTGAGACATTGGTGATCAAACTTGATGGTTAGTCAAGGTTTGATCCCAATGCATTTGTGGTCTAATATGTTCTTGAGTTTGAGTGTTGTACAGGGACATAAAATGTTCAGTGTCTAACAAAACCAAGTAAGGAAAGGCGTTGCCCATTGAGAAGCAATGGAGAGATTGCTTGTCTGTAGACATGGTGGCATTAAGACACTGCTGTTGAAGTGGGGTGCTGCTAGTTCAAGAGACACACAAGTAGGTGTGGTCATCAGTTAAGTCCAGAGAAGACTGGTGACCAAAGGCAGAGTTTTAGAGCTCTCTTGAGCTCATTCCAAGTTTGGATTCAAATCTCAGCCAAACTTGAGAAGGGAAGTCAAGTGAGCTACCAAAAGTACAATCAATCTCAGAGACCTATTTAATGCTCACTATTGCAAGTCCAAGAAGAAAACCGAGCAGGTCAAACTTAAGAGGTTGCATTGGTGGTGTGTGTGAGGGTTAAGCATGAAGTCCGAAGAGGATGGAGGTGTTCCTCAATAGCCAGGTCATGAAGTTGCCGGTTAAGCAATAATGACTAGAGAAGAGTTGGATTAAACCCAACAAGACACGTTGAGCTATGTCAATGGAGGTTTAAGGAATCAGATCAGATTCCTTGGCTGTAAGCAAATTCCCCAACCATTATTAAGATCTTATGCTTTAGTTGGTTATGTATTTATGGTGTTTGTCCCATTTTCTCATGGCTTGTTTACTGCATTGTTTTGTGTTCTGATTGCTTATGCCATATCTTATTGTCTTGTGCATTGTCATAGCTCCAATTGCCATGAATGTGTTGTAGAACTTAGTAGAATGTATCAGATACTTGAATCATGAGAATTGTTAGACTGTTTTCATTCATAAGCATTTAGGTAGTGATTCAATCTGGTTCAGTGTTGCTTGGATGTTAATGACATAGTTAATCCATCAGAGATATCAAGTAGGATTTAGAAGTGTATCTAAACGACTTGAATCTATGATCTTGATGAAACTATTGTTCATTAACATGTCTAGTTGTTTCTTGCATTCTTCTTTGGTTGTCTAGAATAGATAATATAGTTGCTAATTCATTCGGATTGAATCTATCAAATTCATATTAATGCTGTCCAGTTTGTTGCATTCTTTTATTGTCATAGCTTTTCTCACCATGATTGTGTTATAGTATTGAGTAGTTTGTCTCAGCTACTTGCATTGTGTTATTAAGAAATCTTTGTTGCATTTGCATAACCATATAGGTTATGTTTCAACAGGAGTTTTGTTATCTTGTTTTTGCTATTGTCTTAGCCAATCCATCATGTGTTCTAGTAGCATTTAAAAGCATTGGAATTTTACTTAATATGTCTGTCATCTGTTGCATTCATATATGGAGCATTTAAAATATAGCCTAGTTGCAAGTGCTTTGTTTTAAAACTTGCATTGCATCTAGAGAAGTTAAGTCCGCTTTAGTCTTGTTCTTGTGGTTTGCTGATTTCAAGAATTTGTTTTGTTGAGGCGTTGGTGATCAAACCAGATTTGTGATCTTGGTTTGGTCCCAATGGGATAATCTAATTGTTTGCATTGAGTTGTGGTGATGTTAGGTACACACGAAGTGATACAGTGACAAAACACAGTGACAAGAAAAATGTTAATTGCCATTGCATATCATCGCTGGACGAGTCCGTCCCCAAACTACAAGAAGTGTAGTGTGACTGAGTATGCAATGAGAGTTTTGATGCCATTGTATGATACCTCTTGGACATGATAGTCCCAAAGTCTACAGGAAGTGTAGAGTGGGATATCATACAATGAGAGACTACCTTGTGGGGGCTCTTAAGGTGATTCAAACACCATTAGTTCTTGGTATAAGGAAGAGAGCCAAAACTCACAAGGGTTTAGAACATAAAGTCTAGTTAAGACAGGTGGTTTAATGACATGGAACTGCATACACTCATCAAGCTTAGCTCCTTCCCTAGTCTCGGAGTTAAGCTTGAGGGGTATTCTTTAATAAGCATTGTCCATGGTCTGTCAAGGCTTTGCAAGGACTTCAACAAAGGATCACCCAACAGGGTCTAGGCAGTGGCGTGTCTAAGCAAAGAGGCTGTTCATCGAAGTATTGGTTGTGTGTGTCACAAAGCTCAGTTCAATGCGGCTTTTATTGTGAGGTGACTGAAACTGAAGCATAAGGATCCACACAACCTCCCATCAAGTTGGTGTTGCCATGAAGACGTTGCAACTGGTCGAGTGTGAGGGATTCAAGTGACAAACCAGTCACTCCTCATCTAAACAAAAGGGAACTAACTTGAACTCAAATTAATTCATTCATCATGTCTTTCTAAAATCTCGAAATGATAATTAAAAAAGCTTGAATAAATTGGTTCTGATTGCTGTGGTTAAATGAAAGAAGTACTTGTGCATTTGTCTTAGGTAAAACCATCATTGATATCTTGCATCATTTAGAAGACCAAGCTTGACTTAGGATCTATAGAGTCAAGCTTGAGGGAGAGTGTTAAACCTGAAGAGAGAAATGGACTACTAAAGGCCATGTTGCAAAGTTAGGGACAAAAACTATTAGAAGTCTGATCAAGGACTAAAGAAGATCCAGTATGTTGTGCTGAACAAGATCAGGGTTCAAGAAGGTCTTATGATCAAGAAGGAAGTGTTTGGGAAGATTTGGGAGCCATTGGGCGAAATGTGCAAAATTATGGTCGACTATACAGACGGCCGTACGGACCGTACGGACATGGTTGACCCCATTCACTCCTGCATCGTCCATTTGGGCAAGTTTGGGCAATGGTCAAAGTGTGCGGACGGGTGGTCCATGTCTGCACACTGTCCGTACGGTCGAGCAATTGGACAGTTTTGAGAATTTCCATCGGTTTGATCAATTTAAACTGAACCAAAGGACTTTTCTTGTTACCATTGAAGCTAAGGTGTAAAAGGATGTTTCAGTCAAAAAGGATAAGAGGAATATGCTATCCAAGATTCTTATCCAGACTGGAAACGAACCTGGACTTATCATTGGAAAGGTGCTTGTGCATTGGTGGCCAATTCCTGTCCAAGCTCTCCTTAGGCACGCCCAAACTCTTCCATCCTGTCCAAAGCGTGTGTGCTTTCCTGTCCACAAAATTCAAACGAGGCTCCTCTTCTTGATGACTCCACATGCTTAGTGTTTATTTGTTTCAGCTTCCTTATCTATGTAAAGACCTTATAGGCGAGTGTAACCATTAAGTGAGAGAGTGGGGTTTCCCCTCCTCCTTTCTAATCTTTTCTAGGTCCAAAATATCTGTTCTTATGTCTAGTAGTCTCTGGTTCTACAAGTGTCACGAACCTCTATCAAGTCTCCCTATTCTATTAGTCTCAGCCGCAATCTTGTTTCCTTTCTTTCTCATATCAAGTCTCTCTCTCTTTCATTCTCTTGACACAAGAAAATTTCGAATCAGTTGTGGTTGAATCACCACAAGCACACACCGGTTTGATCTATGATAAACTCACATAAACGACCCTTAGACTTAACTCTAGATGTCTCAACCTTAAGGCAGTAACCATGACTATAGAATGCAACATTCTTAACCTATTATATTCATGAATGCAATGCGGATTAGATACAACTATCTATCATCCTATCAAGAGATTTATTTAAAACCGAGACTAAGCATCATTATCATTTCCAAATACCAGACCCATATACTGTACTTTAATCAGTTTCTATTCATGTTTGCAAGCAGATTCAGAACATACTATCTAATATCATTTCAAGCAACATTTAGAATTGGAGTAAGAACTTTAAACACTCAATCATTCAAACGAGTCTCATCTAATATCCTGAGATAGATTCTAAACATTCATATATAGCAATCTTAAACCCATCCTCAGGTCTAAAACGCATCACACAACACATTCATTTCATAATGTATCAAGCTTTATTCAAGGGGACAATAGGTTCTTACAAACAAGGAACTAGTGTTAGTTCCTTGACCACCTTTGATTCATGGCAAGACTATGAGCTCTTGGTCGCGACCCAACTTCTCTTTCTTCCTTGGACCTTCCCTTGACTCTCCATGCCCAAAGTCCCCACCTTTCTTCACACTTTTTGTCACGCCCAGCAAATAACAAGGTGAAAGCTTTCACCTTTCTTCATGGAATTGAATAAGAACACGCCTGGACTTGATTTGATGAAGAGGGTAAGCTAATCCACTCCATAACTTCTGGAATCATGACTTTCCTTTCTTTCTAGACGTATGAGAGAGTATGGGACTTCAATAATAATTTCTGGTTTTGCGGATGAAAACCTTCTTGTAGCGGTTGAAACCGGCTGGAAAGGAAGTGTGTTTCTGGGTTTGAATGGCATGAGAGAAAGCTTTGATCTTTACGGAATCTAGAAACCAAGTTCTTGTGAACCTGGCTCTGATACCATGTTGAATTTTCAGAGTGTAGGCTCGTGTGTGATAAACAAGCCTCTAAGTCTATGATGAACTTGAAATGAAGATGAGAATGGGTTCTTGTTCACTTAGTGTTTACTTGAACCAGAATTAGAGATTAGGAGAGACTTGGAGAGATTGGAGAGATTAAGAAAGGGAAAGACTAAAGGGTCTTGATTCAAGAACACTAAGCTTATTTCTGAAGTGGAGATGTGTTTTCCCCCTTACTCCCTTAATGTTTAAAATCGACACAGATGAGTTTATATAGAGAGAGATGGGGAGCTACACTCTTTAAACCTTAAGAGCAGCATGTGGAGTCAACAAGATATTTTGGCGCCTGGTTTGAAATGCATGGCCATAAATGCTTACATGCTTTGTACAGCCTTTCCAAAGCTTGGATCTTCCTTTGGGGAGTGGATAAGGTTCTTCCTTATCCATAAACGGTCAGCAACCCATGCAGATTCCTGGAAACTTCCTCTCCTCTTCCTTTGGCCAATGGAATATCCCTTAACATCTTTCTTACTCGCCTACCTTCCTTAAGCTTGGTTCTCAAGTCTTGAAGCTTGGTCCACAAGTCTGTGCACTCTTTAGGGTTGTACAGCCAGGTATCATCAAGGTGGTCCGTACAATTTTATGCCCTAAATTTGCACAAGATTTAAAACCCATTTTAAACTCAAATGGTCGAGTAATGTTGGTTTTGGGTCGAGGTTGGTCCGTACGGTCCGTACAGTCCGTACGGCCCTACGGCCATCCATACACCTCACCCAAATATCAACCATCTGATCCATACTCTTCTCCCCAGCTTCCCAAGGTCCTTCTTGATCTTCCTCAAGGTGTTCTAGAGCATCTTGTACATTTATCAGCTTCCCACAGCCTTCTCCATTCTTGCTGCACATGATCTCTTCACACCACACTATCTCCTTTGCCCTATCTCATCCCTCACAAGTTCATTGTCATATCTTCATCTTAACACTCCCCCTCAAGCTTGACTCTAGTAATCCTAAGTCAAGCTTGGATCCTTGAGTATCTTCCTCATTAAAAACTTCACCAAGGAAAACCCTTTTGGAATAAAACCTTGATGAGGGAAAAAACGTAAAGTCCTCAAGGCCTAGGAAATAACCAGTGGGTCTTTGTGTCTTGGATCATTATGATGGACGCAAAGACCTTGGATCATGGCCTCACTGGGGTGCAAGTCTCATCCGACTTTCCTTGCACACCACTAATTCTTCTTGAGCTCATCTAGCTCATCTCACACTGAATTTGGTCTCTCCCCCTTTCACCAACCTTCTGTTGGGTTTAAGTACTCGGATTACCAGATACCAATCCATCTTCATACTCAGCTTGGTTGCTTCTTCTTCTTGAATAACCACCAAGGATATCCACTTCACAGATCATTGAAGCTTCTCAATAATAAAACCTTGATAAGGAAAAAAGCAATATCCTTCAAGGCCTAGGGAATGACCATTGAGTCTTTGTGCCTTAGAACCAGTGTGGTTGGACACAAAGGACTCTGGATCGTGGCCTAAACATGTGGTAGATACACTTCACAGCTTGGCACACTTGTCAAACTCAGCTTGAGATCTTCATTGACCCGGTTTGGGTATCCCCCTCTCAACTGACTTCAAGGCCATCTTAGAGAACTAGGAAACGATCATGATCATCTTCAGTGGGGGCTCAAGCAATGGTACCTGATACATTATCCAAAGGTGGCATAATTACTTATCAAGAATGTTCGAATGGTTAAGCTACTTAGGCAAGGCTCAATAGTTTAAACAAAACTAGCGATTCTAGCAGCTTTGGAAATCTTCTAAAGGACACAAGATTTTAATGATGGTTTTAACTAAGGCAAATGAACTAGTATTGATTCCATTTAACCACAGGAATCAGAACCCATATAATCAAGCATTTTAAGTATCATTTCGATATTTAAGAAAAAAATGATGAATGACTTGAATTAGTTGAGTTCAAGTTACTTCCCTTTTTGTTTAGATGAGGAGGTGATTGGTTTGTCACTTGAATCCCTAACACTCGGCCAGTTGCAACCTCTTCATGGCAACACAACCTTGATGGGAGGTTGTGTGTGGATCCTTCAGATTCAGTTTCAATCACCTCACCAAAGAGGCCGCATTGAACTGAGCTTTCACACATACACAACCACGACTGCTCTAAACTGCCTCTTTGCATAGACACGCCACTGTCTAGAACCGGTTAGATGATCCTTTTGTTTAATTCGTTGCAAACGCTTGATATTGGACCATGGATCATGCATATTAAAATCCCCCTCAAGCTTAACTCCGAGACTAAGGGAGGAGCTAAGCTTGTGAGCTGAGTGTATGCAGTACCATGGTCTTAAGGAACCATCAGTCTTCACATGACTTATGTCCTAACCCTTGTGAGTTTTGGCTCTCTTCCTAATACCAGGAACTAATGGTGTTCAAATCACCTTAAGAGCCCTCACAAGGTAGTCTCTAAGTGTATGATATGCCCATTGTACACTTCTTGTAGACTTTGGGACTAACATGTCCAAGTGGTATCGTACAACGGCATACAACCTCTCATTGCATACTCAATCACACTACACTTCCTGTAGTTTGTGGACTGATTCTTCCAGTGATGATATGCAATGGCATTAGACCATTATCTTGTCACCTTGTTTTGGTTTGTCACTGTATCACTTCCTGTGTACCGTACATTAACACAACTGAATGCAAGATTAGATCATCCCATTAGGACCAAACCAAGATAACACATCTTGTTTGATCACCAATGCCTCAACTGTTAAGTTGAGGTGTAATAGGGAGTCAATATAGTAGGAGAAGTATTGGGTTAAGAGAAAAAGAAGAAGAGAAAGGACTGTGGAAGTTTTGTGTCAACCATGTCCGTACAGGCCGTACAGATCATGGTCGACCCAAAACACTCGACCAAAGGTAAACTTCATTCGGGTAAAAGAGATGTAACCAGGGAAGCTGACCTCGACTTACCATGGTCTATCCGTTAAAGGAAGAGTTGATAAGGGGCGGACAGGCTGGAAAGTGAACCAGCATCTTTGCAAAGATGCTGATGCCATTTGAGTGGCTCCCCTTGGTAGAAGATTTGAATACACGCTCCCCCCCCCCTTTCTCTATTCCACAAGTTTACTCTTCATTCTCTCGAAAACCCTTGTAAACTCTCTCTATATATTGTAATGCTCCCCTAAGAAATAAGCCATATAGTTCTGGGTTTCTTTCTTCTATTTGGCCGAAATGAAACTCTAACACAATCTCTTACAAATCACTCTCTAATCTCTCTATTCTCTTCATTTCTTTTCATTTATGTCTAAACAAAACTCTATATTCTACTATTCTCTAAACATTTCATCAACAATGCATTAATCTTGAAACCAGCAAATCACAGGAACAAGACTAAGCAATTTAAACTTCTCTAGATGCAATGCAAGCTTGAAACAATGCATTTTAAACTAGGCTAGATTTTTAAATGCACCATATACGAATGCAACAATCTTAGACAGCAACTATATGAATGCAATAGATTTAAGTCCGAATGACCTAACCATTATATGATGAATTTTAAAACAACCTAACCAGAATGCAAGAAAACAACTAGGCATGACAATGAGTAATTTTTTAATAAAAACCATAGATTCAGATAGCTTTAGACATACTTCTAAATCCTACTTGATATCTCTGATGGATTACCTATGCCATTATCATCAAGGCACACTAAATCGGATTAAATCACAAACTAAATGCTTGTAAATGCAAAATAGCTTTATCACTCATGATGCAAGTAGCAGAGACGTTCTACTCAATTCTACAACACATTCATGATGATTAGAGCTATGGCAGAGCACAAGACATTACTAAACAACCACACTAATGCTTATGCAAAACAGATTATCAAAACCATGATGCAAGAGCTTAGACATTCTTTTAAATGCTTCAAGGCATATATGATGGATAAGCTATAGCACAAGCAACCATTAACACAAGACAATGCAATAAACAAGCCAGGAGATCCTGGGACACAGACATCACTCAGTGCACAATCAAATAAAGACCAAGCTCTTATTAAGGGTTTAGGAGGCTTGCTTACAACCCAAGGAATTTGAGCTGATTCCTTGAACCTCCATGGACACAGCTCATCTTAACTTGGCAGGTTTGAGATGTGGGTTCAGTACCCAACATCTCTCCTTGGTGTGTCCATCCCTCTTGCAATGCTCGCACTTAATTCCCCTTCTGTCCTCCCTCTTGTAAACCGCCTTGTTGGACTGAGGAAATGCTTCAGCATGTGATGCAAGGAGAGGACTCTTCTTTGCTTCAAACAATCCATGTGACCGTTCCTCATTTCGGAGTTCGGAACACACCTCTTCAAGCATGGGAAGCTTCTCAGACCTTAGGATATGTTTCATAAGGTCATTGAAGGTAGGACTGAGGGTCAAGAGCAGACCAAACAGCTTGTCTTGCTCCCTTATTTCATTCAGCACATCTGGGTCAATAGTCTGAGGTCTCAGCATCTCTAGTTCAGACCAAAGGGCTCTCAACTTTCCAAGATGCACAGTGAAGTCCTCATTCTCCTGAGACAGGTTGTTGATGGCTCTCTTGAATTCAAAGATCCGGCTGAGGTTAGAGATGTTCCCATAGATATTTTTTAAAGTTTGCCAAAGCTAGTTAGCACTCTCACAGTATGAGTAGGCTTCAAAGGATAGATCTTTCTAAAGAGATTTTAAGGATGGACAAGACCATGAAGTCATCTTGTTGCCACCTCTCAACCGAGACAGTAAGAGAATCAATATCACCATTGGATGAACTCTCTTGAGAGGTGACAACTTTGGAAGGGTTTGGAGCATCAGATATGCAATGGCTCCATAACCCTTTCCACCAAGGGCTGTCTTCACCAGGCGAGACCAGAGAAGGTAGTTGGGACCTTTGAGGATGACTGGAATGACAATGGCTCTAGAAGACTCCATCTTGAGGTTGGTATGAGCAAAACTATCTTATGTTCTCCAAAGGTGTAAACTATAGATCTCGTAAACTGGATCATTAAAGGAGTGATCTTTTGGGCTTGGGACTGTTGCGGAAGCTTCACCAGAAATCTAAGCACCTTGGCTCTGATACCATGAAAGTTTTCAGAGCTCAAGTGCTTGAGTGAAAAGAACAGAAATGTAGATGATGCAAATGAGACTAGATGAATATGGAGAAGGAGACTGACAAGAATGATGAAGATTTGTGGGAGACTTAAGATAATAGAGAGACTGTATGAGAGATTATGATGAAACCCTTCCCACGGACTACACACTTCGAGGCTGGTGGTTTGGATAGTTTTGGAGCAGAATGGCCAAGTGATGGACGTGTAGGATACACCAAGGGATGCGGAAGGCCCTTTTTCTGGTGTTCTCTTCAGCCCTAAGCTTTGGCTCACAATTGGCTAAGAGAGGTTGCATCGGAGATCCCTCTCCTATCAACCCAATACAATGTTCATCAGGAACAAGCGATTCAACAAGATTAAAGAGAAGGTTTTTATTAATAATGCTGAAATGACTTTGTGCAGCCTCCATATATAGGCCTACAAGAATGTAGAAATGAATAGGCAAAGTGCAGAAATAAGATACTAGAAACTAGGACATATGACTTGACTTTGACCAGCTTCAAGCAATGGTTTTAATGACCCTTGCTTGCCCACGACCATGAGTCTCTTGCTCACTCCCTATTGGTATTCTTGGTGAGAATGGGCCAATAATACTTTGATAAAAAGCCTGATCGAAAATGACATGAAACAGAGCCATAAAAACTTGTTATGGGCTGATATCACTTCTCTTTGGGCCACTGGATCCAAACAGTTTCCAATGGATTCTTGGACTTGAATTTCGTGATGTCCATCAACAAGAGATATTGGATCCTTATCTTGGGCTTGGTTCCATAAAATGGCCTGGTCCATTTGATCATCAAGCTGCATTTCAGCTCATTCCATACCAGGTCCAGTGTCACACTTCTTTAGCTCAGCTTCAGCTCCTGGATCAATGTCACTCTCACTCAGCTCAGCTTAGCTCCTAGATCAATGTCAACCCCGATCACTTGATTATTCGGCTCATCCAACTCAGCTAGATAAGTGTCACTTCTATTCATTTCACCTTTAGTATCTTCAGCTGTTTTCATCTCTAGCACACTCTTTCCCCTGCTGGTTTCTTCTTTATTGTTCGTAACCCTCTATCTTGCTCTGAACATAAGCCCAAAATCCTCATCAAATAGCCCATCACGTCCAGTGTGTAAGTCCAAGCCTTCCCACAGTCCAAAACTTTAGGGATCATACCAATAAGGCTCATAAACAGCCCATTAAGCTAAGCCTTGACACTAGACCTAGTTGGTTCGTGACATGTACTCCTACCTTGGTTTATGAGGCTTATAAGGGTACATCATCCCCTCTTTATTCAAAAAGAATTGACCTCAAATCTTATTTTACTTCAAGGATGAAAAATCCTACATTTTTCTACTTCATTTGTGTCAATCTTTTGCCAAGGATGAGATTGTTTCTGCTGACCACACACGTACCTTCTCCTAGTTTAAAGATGAAGTATTGTAGCCCCATGATATGTCTAAGATACTACATGAGTCTATTCTTAATCCAAGCTATCGTTTGGTCACCAATTCACAAGCAAATGGTTCATGAAATACACTTGAATTGCAAACTATAGTGTGGCTTCTTCTCATGGAGCTGCCTCTGGTATGATGAAAGCTGCTTCTTCAGCCATGTTTTGGGACAGGCCAGAGAACATTCACGGCCTCTGATTCTTCCTCTTGATGCAGCTGGTTGAACAACCAATCTTCCTGGTCAAGATTTACCAGTTTCGGTTCAGTTTCTCTAATCTCTTGAGTAGCAGTGACTGAGGTTAGCTGAGTGGCTGTCTCATTTTGTTGATCCACCTCCTGGAAAGCCCACAACCAGCTCTCCAAGCAATCATTTCGTTTCTTTTCAGATCTGGCCGATGGAGTCTCTATGATCAGATTAGATATTAGCTTTTGTTCAGACTTCTTTGATCTGCTTTGCTTTACACCTTGTTTAGATTCCGTGATGTTGCTGGACTTTTCTTTTCTGGTTGCCCTAGGTCGTGCCCAAAATGAATCAGATGGACTTTGCAATCTCTTCAAATTAATTTGACCATAACTTCCGGCTACAAACCTTTCCATCATTATTGTCTTCTTTTCAAACCAACACCCAACCTGTGGCTCAACAGTGAGTCTCCTAGTGTTAGAACCTGATTCCACCAATCAAGGGCATACCCACGCAACCTAGTAACTGCAACACGAAACCGCTTCTCTCCTGTGTAGTTATGGCAGCCAAAGATTGTGTCCATATCTCCTTCCCAGTTGTTGTATGAAACTAGATCAAACTCTCCATGGAAGGATGAAACCTTTTTCCTTCCTCTCAATTACTTTCTTGGTTCTTTGCGTTCAGCCTTCACTTTATGTTTAAGGCTGGCTGGCTGTAAAGAACTCCGAACCTCAGAGTGGCTCTGAAACCACTTGATGAAACCCTTCCCACGGACTACACACTCTTAGTCTTGTGGTTTGGATAGTCTTGGACCAGAATGGCCAAGTGATAAACGTGTAAGATAAACCTAGGGATACTGAAGGCCCTTTGTGCTAGTTTTCTCTTCAGCCATCAGCGTTTGCTCACAATTGGCTGAGAGAGGTTGCATCGGAGATCCCTCTTATATCAACCCAATACAATGTTCATCAAGAACAAGGGATTCAACAAGATTAAAGAGAAGGTTTTTATTAAAAATGCTGAAATGACTTTATTCTGGTCGTGCAGCCTCCATATATAGGTTACAAGAATGTAGAAATGAAGAGACCATGTGCAGAAATAAGATACTTAGAAACTAGGACATAGGACTTCACTTTTGACCAGATTTAAGCAATAGTTTGAATGACCCTTGCTTGCCCACAACCATGACTCTCTTGCTGACTCCCTCTTGGTATTCTTGGTAATAATGGGCCATTGATATTTTGATAAAAAGCCTGGTTGAAAATGACATGAAACAGACCCATAAAAACATGTTATGGGATGATATCATTTCTCTTTGGGCCACTGGATCCAAAAAAGCTTCCAATGGATTCGTGGACTTCAATTTCGTGCTGTCCAACAACAAGAGAGATTGGATCCTTATCTTAGGCTTGGTTCCCTAAAAATGGCATGGTCCATTTTGATCATTAGGCCGCATTTCAGCTCATTCCAAACCAGCTCCAGTGTCACTCTTCTTTAGCTCAGCTTCAGCTCATGGATCATTGTCACGCTCACTCAGCTCAGCTTCAGCTCGTGGATCAGTGTCACTCCCGATCACTTGATTATTTAGCTCATCCAACTAATCTAGGTAAGTGTCACTTTGATTCAATTCATCTTTAGTATCTTCAGCTGGTTTCAGCTCAAGCACACTCTCTCCCGATCTGGTTTCTTCTTTATTCTTCTTACCCCTCTGTCTTGCTCTAAACATAAGCCCCAAAATCCACATAAAATATCCCATCACGTCCAGTGTGTAAGCCCAAGCCTTCTCACGGTCCAAAACTTCATGGATCATACCAATTAGGCCCATAAAAAGCCCATTAGGTCTAACTTGGACCTAGCTGGTTCGTGATATGTACCCGTACATTGGTCTACGAGGCTGATCAGGCTTACATCAGATTAGAAAAACTAAATCACCAGAGATTTGAGTATAGAGAGTATAAGAGACTAAGAGTGATGCAAACCTGACCAGCCTCAAAAACCAATGTATGATGATCAAGAACACATCAGCTAAGCCACTGATCGTGGTATGGATTAATGGGCAATTTCAAAGTCTTATTGGTATGGTCCATGAAGTTTTGGACCGTGAGAAGACCTGGACTTAATAATGGACGTGTTGGGCTACTGAAACTGAGCTGATTGGTAGTGACACTGAATTTATGATCTAAAACCAGCTGGTGAGACTGAGGACAAGCTGAAATAGATTGGGCACAAGCTGGAACTAGCTGAACAAAGTGTATATGAGCTGAAGCCAGCTGAAGAAAGTTTGCTTGAGCTAAAACTAGCTGAACGTACTAAAGATGAGCAGAATCAAAGTGACATTTGCCTAGCTGAGCTGGATGAGCTGACTACTCAAGGAGCTGAAGTTGAGCTGAATGGGAGTGACACTGATCCTGGAGCTGAAATGCGGCCTAATGATCAAAATGGACCAGGCCACTTTTATGCAACCAAGCTTAAGACAAGTCCAACCACTCTTTCTGATGGTTCAGACACGAAATTCAAGTCCAAGAAACCATCTGAAGCTGTTTTGGATCAAATGGCCCAAAGTGAAGTGATATCAGCCCATAACAATTTCATTATGGGTCTAATTCAAGACATATTCGACCAGACCTTTGTTCAGTCAATTCAAAGCCCATTGCACCAAGAAAATATCAGAAAGGATTCAAGGAGTAAGACCTGGTCGTGGGCAAGCAAGGGTCATTCAAAGAAGAACTCAATGCTGGTCAAAAGTCAAGTCTTGTGTGCTAGTTTCTAAGTTTATTAATTCTACACTTTGCCTTTTCATTTCCACATTCTCGTAACCTATATATAGAGTCTGCACGACCAGAATAAAACCATTCACCTTTTTTTATCAAAAGCTACTTCTGAAAACTTTGAATCCTTTGTTCATGTTTGAACATCGAGTGCCTAGGAGTTGATTCTCTGCAAGGCTTACTTGTCTTTAGATCATTGTTTGTGTGGGTGAACTGCACGATCTACTGACACTTCTACAAAAGTTATGGTCAGTCCATAGATCAGTTCTGAAGAACCATTCATTCATTCCATCCACCATCAGTTTGAGTCTAATCCATCAAAAGCAACCTGCGTGTTTTAGTAACCACCAGAAGTGACCATTCAAATTACCCTCAAGATCAGTCAAGGGAATCAAAACCAGAAAGGGTTTTCATCATTTGGTATCAGAGCAGATTGAGGGATACTGATTTGTGGTTTGAATTTAAAATCTCTTTCTCTCTTTGGGAACCTATTTTCGTGTCTGTTCATCTTCTATTTGATCTATTCATCTTCTCTGTCGAAATTCTTTTCTTTCTATCTGTTTTTCTGCAAGGAGGCCAACTAGTTTATAAAAAAAACAAAAACAAGAAAAGTAACAAGAGGCTGAAGAGAAATTCAGCCAGACTGAAGAGAAATCCTGTCTCTGGTGGTAAAGCTCATTTTAACCAAAAATCTTGCAATCTGTCTATCTTTTTCTTCTCTTTGGGGTCGGGAATTGATTCTATACAGGTTTGTCTTTGTTTGTCGCTGAGCTACTGGATTCACAAAGAGAACTTACAGAAAAATCAGAGAGAAACACTTGAGAGAAGAGGCTTTGGCTATCTACTTGTGTACTAACTTTTCTGTTGAGTTGTAACAAGAAACCATGGCTAGAGTTATAACAAGAAACCATGGCTAGAGATGTCAGTAAAAGAAAAGAGACACAAACCTATAAGTTTGATAAGATCCAGATGGCCATGATGGCTACAATGATGAAATAAATGGATAAGAAATTTGAATTTAAAAGAGCTTCCTTTGCTACTGATAATGTTTTGGGTACTGATTTTAAGGTTCAGGAAGATGCTAAGGATAAAAGGAGGAGCAGAATACCATCTTTTTCTGGCAAAAATGACCATGATGGCTAATTGGAGTGGGAACAGAAAATGGAACTTGTATTTGATGGCCAAAACTACTAAGAAAGCAAGAAGGTTGGATTGACCACATCAAATTTCTGTGGTGATGCTATTCAATGGTGGGATCAGCTTGTTACTACCAGAAGAAGAACAGGAGAAACACAGGTTGGATCCTGATTTGAGCTGAAACATTTCATGAAGAAATACTTTATTTCTGGTAACTACAGCAGAAAAAGGCAGGCCAAAGAAGCGACCAGATCACCTTGCTATGATCATGATCACCCAAGGAAGTCTCAGACACATAAGCAAAAAAGGCTAGAACCACGTCCTCTCTCCAAAGCCAATAAGCTATTGTGTTCTAAGAAAGAATCAGCTATCAAAGAGCTGAAAACAGGGTCAGCTAAGGTATTAAAAGAATCTGAGACAGAACATGATTTTTCATTTGTCTCTCTTCAATCTGAACGTGTTGTCAATAAAACCAGTGATGAACTAACTTGTTTTGAACCTGTACAACCGAGTAGCATTGTCTCAGTGCCTCAGGTCTTGGAAGAAAGCTCAGCAGAAAGAGAGAGCTCGCCACCAGAAGCTGTCTTGGAGCAGCCAAACAACAGTGAAGCAGAAACTGATGATAAGTCATTCCTTTTGAACTATCAAGAGCACTGTAAGGATCTTGTTATGGTTAGTTTTGTGCCTGAAATTTTTGTTATGGTGTATTCTAAGGAGGGAAAAGGTTTTGGTCTTGAAAGAGTGAATGAATTTTGTGTTTCAGACACTGATTTTGATAACATTATATTGTGGTAATGCCATCAATTCTAGTATTGTTGTGAGTCTTGAGCATTATATGGAACATAACAAAAGCTTTGATTATCCTGAAAAGTCATTAGAACTTGATCTGCAACAGTCTGTTTTATGTTCTAAGAAATCGTTTGATTCATTTGTCTTTAAGGATAATGGCTTTAACCTGAGTTTTTCTAGGGATGAACTGATCACTGGGTGTTTTGATAAAATCCCCTCGTGCCTGGAATGAATATGTGGCTAGAAGTGAATCGAAATCACTTATGGCTGAAAGTGAGTTTGTTTTCAATTCTGATTTGAAACTTGCTTGTGTATGTCCTGAATCTGATAAACCTTGGCATTTTTTGAGATCATTGCTTAAGCATTTTTGTTGTTTTGAGCTTTGATGATATTCTGGTTTACAATACATTCTTTGAAAAACATGTTGAGCCTTTGCTAAGTGAATCTCAATTTGAACCTAATCATTTGTGTTCTGATTTTGATGAAGATAGGCACGGTTTTAAGCTGCTCTATGGTATTTCATGCCTTGAAAACATTCTGACTTACAACACTTTCTTTGATAAACATGCAGAACCTTGGACAAGTAATTATCAGTTTGAACTTGCTCTTTTGTGTTCTAAATCTGAGAAACTTGTGCCTTGTTTGAAATTGTTCTTGAGGAACTATGCTATCACGTGCCATGATATCATCCTGGTGTACAATACTTACTTTGATAGGCATCATAATGATCTGAATCGTGTGCTTCATGTTCTCAGGGAAGAAAGTTTGGTTTATGATCTGAATAAGAACATGTCTTGCACTGATAGTTCTGGATATCTCGTCTCTGTTTTGAGTGTCCAGGATCAACATGTTCAGTCTCAAAGGAGTGAGAGCAGAGACCATGCTTATAAGCCTGATATTTGGAGATGGGAGTACTTGAAGAAACTGGCTTCAAAACTCCAAGGAAGTTTCTGTCCAAAACCTCTCTTTAATGTTCCTTTTATGCTTATTTTCTTGATCATCTATCTCACCTCTTACTTGTTTTATTTTGATGTAGGAGATACAGATTTGAGGACAAATCTTGTTAAAGGAGGAGGGGACGATGCAACCCTGACCAGCCTCAAAAACCAGTGTATGATGATCAAGAACACACAAGCTAAGCCACTGATCTTGTTATGGACTAATGGGCAATTTCAAGGTCTTATTGGTATGATCCATGAAGTTTTGGACCGTGAGAAGACCTGGGCTTAATAATGGACGTGTTGGGCTACTGAAACTGAGCTGATTGGTTGTGACACTGAATTCATGAGATAAAACCAGCTGGTGAGACTGAGGACAAGGTGAAACAGAGTGTGCACAAGCTGGAACTAGCTGAAGAGAGTGTATATGAGCTGAAACCAGCTAAACAAAGTGTGCTTGAGCTAAAACTAGCTGAAGGTACAAACGATGAGCTGAATCAAAGTGACACTTACCTAGCTGATCTGGATGAGCTGACTACTCAAGGAGCTGAAGTTGAGCTGAATGGGAGTGACACTGATACATGAGCTGAAATGCGGCCTAATGATCAAAATGGACTAAGTCAATTTTATGCAACCAAGCTCAAGACAAGTCCAACCACTCTTGCTGATGGGCCAGACACGAAATTCAAGTCCTAGAAACCATCTGAAGCTGTTTTGGACCAAATGGCCCAATGTAAAGTGATATCATCCATAACAATTTCATTGTGGGTCTGATTCAAGCCAAATTCGACCAGACCTTTGTTCAGTCGATTCCAAGCCCATTGCACCAAGAAAATATCAGAAAGGAGTCAAGGAGTCAAGGAGTCAGTCCTGGCCGTGGGTAAGCAAGGGTCATTTAAAGAAGAACTCAATTCTGGTCAAAAGTCAAGTCTTGTGTGCTAGTTTCTAAGTTTCTTAATTTCTACACTTTGCCTTTTCGTTTCTACATTCTTGTAACCTATATATAGATGCTGCACGACCAGAATAAAACCATTCACCTTTTTTTATCAAAAACTACTTCTGAAAACTGTGAATCCTTTGTTCATCTTTGAACATTGACTGCCTAGGAGTTGATTCTCTGCAAGGCTTACTTGTCTTTAGATCATTGTTTGTGTGGGTGAACTGCAAGATCTATTGACACTTCTACACAAGTTCTGGTCAGTCCATAGATCAGTTCTGAAGAACCATTCATTCATTCCATCCACCATCAGTTCGAGTCTAATCCATTAAAAGCAACCTGCCTGTGTTAGTAACCACCAGAAGTGACCATTCAAATCACCCTCAAGATCAGTCAAGGGAATCAAACAAGAAGGGTTTTCATCAAAGAGATTATGAAGAGGAGAAAACTCTCAACTTGTTATTCATACTTGACATACAAGGTAATTAAATAGATAAATGAGCTATACAAGGGTTTCCTATTATTCAACAAAGCATATGGAGTCAAGGGACGGAGGCTCCTCGGTTTGAATTGAATGAACCAGAGGCTATACACGTTTTGGGACGGCCTGGCTCACCAAAGGAGTACTAGGCTGAGAATCAGCCACCACGTTCTAGAAACCTTTCCAGTGATCATTCCAGGTTCAGGCTCCTTCCTTTCCAATCTGGATTAGCCTAAACTTATCCATAAACGGTCAGCACGAAGGCAATTTCGCCAGATCCTCCAAAGATGTCATTTGCTCCTTTCTTCTTCCCTTGGGGCCAAGAATGGTTCTTCATGACTTGGGAAGCAAGGTTCTGCCATGGGAGTGTACGGATTAGGGTTTTGTCCGTACACATTTCACCCTATTTTTGCACAAACCCAAAATGTTCCAAATGGCCGAGTGTGAACTTTCTGGGCCCTTGTCCGTATGGTCTGTATAGTCCGTATGGCCGTACTGTACAGACGCCCTATTTTTTCACATCAACCATTTTCCTCCAAACTTCTCCCAAGTCTTCTTTCTTCATTATAAACCCCTCCCAAGTCTTCTTCCTTCATTATAAACCCCTCTTGAACCTTGTTCTAGCTGAGGTCCATATCTGGGTTAATAGAAAGAAGGAACATAGGAGAAGTTTTTGGGTCGACATTGTTTGTACAGTCCGTACAGGCCTTACAATCCGTTCAAGGTCGACCAAAACACTCGGCCAAGGAAATTTATCAATCGGATAAAATCAAAGTTACTCGAACACTTTCCTTGGGAGGTAACCTTATCTACCCGTTGGAAAGGAAGAAAGGGCCGCATGGACAGGCTGGCACGAGCTGGGAAGGAACATCATCTTGTCAGGAAGTTGATACCATTTGCATGGACAGAATGGCTCGGTTTGAATTAGGCGCCCCCATACTCGACCACAGCCACATATTTCTCTTCCTTTAGTCTCTGGAAACCCTTGTATGACTCTCTATATATATGTTTCAAGTATCAACGAGAAGAGTAGACAGTTCTCTCAATTTTTCAATCTTATAATGTTCGTCATCAATCTTCCCTACACATTGTCTTAAATTGATTCTAGTCTTCTCTAACTCTTCTTAATCTCTTTCTGGTTACATTTCTATCGAGATATCAAAATATCTTATGGTATCAGAGCCAGGTTCGTGATAATCTGGGTTCGTGTTCATCAGTTGAAGAAGATCAAGGTTGAAACTTTTTGAAGATCCAAGGTGGTTCTTTGTAGATCCGGGTAGAAGACTGAAGTTTGAAGCTTGTGCGTTGCAAAAGCTTGAGTCTTTTCACGTTCATACCTTCAAAGACTCATCCTTTTTTCATGTTTCTGGGTTCATCCTTATTCTAAGTCCAGGATCTCATCTTTACCAAGGTTTTGAGGTCAAGCTGTTTGAAAATGGAGAGTGTTAGCATGGAGGTTATGGTTACTCTCAAGGGGAGTAACTATCTGTTGTGGTACCACCTAGTGAAGACTGTTGTGGGATGTAAGGGTCTATGGAATCATATAAATCTGGTGAGATTCCATGGCTCATTACTCAAGAAGGTGACACTGAAGGTGTTACAAGTGAAGTGGAGAAGTGCGAGCAAGAGAGTATACTGGTGATGACACTTCTTCATGGATCTCTTGAGATCTCTATCATGGACGCTTATAGCTACTGCGAACCGCAAAGGGTCTATGGGATACCCTGAAGTAGGTGTCTGGAACATTTCAAACTTGAGCATAGTGTTTGAAGTGAAGAGAGCAATCATTGGGCTGGTGCAAAAAGACATGGAGTTCACTAAGCACCTAGGGAGGTTCCGAGCAATTTGGTCAGAACTTGAGATGCTGAAGCCAGCACGGTTGATTCTGATGAGCTGAATGAGAGGCGTGAGCAAGATAAAGTCTTTGGACTCCTACTCACCCTGAATCCGGCTTACAACAGCCTCATCAAGCACATCTTGAGAGCTGAGAGACTCCCATCTCTGGAGGATGTGTGTGCACAGATACAAAAGGAACAAGGCTCTATTGGGTTGTTTGGAGGCTAGAGCTAACATCTCTGAAGGTTCAAACGGTGCTGGGTACAAGCAAGGCAAATGATGGTGATAAGAGGGAGACAAGTGATGGAAATAAAATGTTTAGAAATGAATATAAAAGATAGATTAAATGGATAGAATAGAGAGAATGAGAAGAGATTTTGTTTAGACTTTAGTAAGAATCATGATGAACTCGTAGAACAAAGATAGAAAAGAGAGACTGAAATGTATGTTTTTTCATAGAGAAGAGTTTGCAATATATATAGAGAGGATTACAAGGGCTTTTGTAAAGAGAAGAGAAACCAAGTATGTGGACAGAAGTTTAGGCGCGTCCCTGGTTCAAGCGAGTGGCTCTGGTGGCTTGATCCCAATAGCATCTTGACTAGATGCTCTTCCTTTACAGCTAGCACCGGCTGATAAGCTTGACAGAGCATTATCCACAAACGGTCTCCTTCCTTGGCGCCCTTATGTCTCAAACGGTAACCTAGGCCAAACCTTCTCTTCCAAGTAATGTCTTTGAATTTCCCATGGTAAGTCTTCTTCTTTACTTTTTCAAGGCGGTAACAATGCTGTACGAACCAAGGATTGTCCGTACAACTTGCCCTATTTTTGGCACATTACCAAAATGTGGTAAAATGTTGATCCGAAGTGAACTTGGTCGAGTGGTCCGTACGGTCGGCCGTATAGTCCGTACAGTCTGTACCTCCTCCTACAATATATTTAACTCCTCATTTCAACACTCCCCGTCAAGCTTGTAATTGCCATAAGTTCTTCCTCATTAAAAACCTTACCAAGGAAACATTCCTTAGGGATAAAACCTTGATAAGGAAAAGAGTAAAGAACTCATGACCGAGGGGATCAATTGCTTGGAGAAAGATCAAGGAGTCCAAGCTTGGTGTGAATGGACTCAATGGTTTTCTGTATTGCGGCCTTAGTGAATACATCCGCCAATTGATCTTCACTTGTCATATAGCATGGTAAGATCACTTCTTGAACTATCATCTGCCTTACCTTGTGACAATCCACCTTCATATGTTTGGTCCTTTTCATGGAACAAAGAGTTGGTAGCAATGTGGATGGCTACTTGGTTATCACAATGCATAGTCATTGGTGTGGCCTGCTCAATACTCAAGGGCTTCAGTATCCCCTTTATCCAGACTAGCTCGTTGGATAATTTCAGCTTCGCCCTATACTCAGCCTTAACACTAGAATAAGACACCACCTTCTGTTCTTGCTCTTCCAAGTAACTAGATTTTCTCCAATCAATGTGCAGTAGCCAGTTTTGGACTTCCTATCCGCCCTATCACCAGCCCAATCAGCATCACAGTATCCAACTACTTAAGTGCATCCATTGCATCCCATTCACACTCCTTGGCCAGGTGATCCATTAAGGTAGCTCAAGATCCGGTCCACCATTCGACAATGGTGTTGCTTTGGAACTTGCATGTGTTGACTCACCTGATTCACAGCAAAACAAATGTCAGGACATGTGATGGTTAAGTAGATTAGCTTACCAACCATCCTCCAATAGAGTTTGGGATTTTTGTATGGTTGGTTATCTTCTATCTCCCCTTCACGTGGGACCTTATACCCATCCTCCATGGGCATCTTGGCTGTCTTTATTCCAAGCTTACCTGCATCTTTCAAAAGATTAAGCGTATATTTCCTCTGAGTCATGAATAATCGTTCCTTGGATCTACAAATCTTAATCCCAAGGAAGTATTTCATTTCCCCCGGATCTTTGATTCCAAAAACAGATTTAAGAAAGTCTTTTGTAGCTTGTATACTTTTTTTCACTTCCAGTTATGATTATATCATCAACAGACACTAGAAGAACAACCACACCTGAGGCAGTGGCAAGAGTGAATAGGGTGTGATCTAGTTCAGAATTTCTAAAGCCTGGCCCGTTCAAGGTGGTGCTCAACTTGTTGTACCAGGCTCTTGGGGATTGCCTTAGACCATAGAAAGCCTTCTTCAGCATTAGCACCTTTCCGGGTTTGACTAGACCTAACAGACCTGGTGGAGGATGCATGTACACTTCATCATCCATATCCCCTTGAAGAAAGTCATTCTTCACATCCATTTGCCACAGACCCCATTCAAGATTGGTTGCAATGGATAACACAATCCGAATGGTGTGAAGATTGGCAACATGAGCAAACGTATCTATGTAGTCCTCTCCATATGTTTGGGTGAACCCTCTAGCAACCAGTCTGGTTTTCTTTCTATCAACCTTTCCATTAGGCAAGTACTTGATTGTGAAGGTCCATCTACTTCATACTGCCTTCTTGCCTTTTGGCAGTTCACTCTCATACCAAGTATGATTTTTAATCATAACATCAGCCTCATCAGTAACTGAGTTCCTCCACTCCTTATCAGTCATAGCTTCTTCATATGATCTTGGTATGTGACTCTCATCTAAAATGGTCATGAATGCACAATGCTCACTAGGGTATTCAGCAAACGAGCAAACAACTTAACTCGGATGAGAAACAGCCTGAGCATTGTAGTATACTCTAGTCATGACCCAATTTGATGGAGAGTTTCTTACCCTGGTACTTCTCTTCAAGGGGACCACCACAGGTTCAGTCTGGTCTTCTTCGTTTCAGAACCCTCTTCCTCTTCCTCGTGATGATAATCTTCATTCTACCTTTTTTCATTCATCCTTCCTTGATCAAGACTCGGATGTGTTCCTGGTCCATGACTACTTTCATCTATCTCACCTTCAGTTTCATTTCCCCCCTCATGATCAAGGGGGATGGTTCTTCAGCTTCAGGTGGACTAGGGGTTTCATGCCTCTTCTGATCCTGGGTTAAGTTGATCCCAACACCGTCCAGAATTATCGTAATGCTTGTTGCCTTATCCGATGCTTGAGATATGTCCTTTAGATGTTCCCAGCTTCTTTCTTCATAGTATCCTCTTGACTCCACAAACGTCACGTCCCTTGATACCAGAACCCTTCTTGCCTTTGGATCAAAACACTTGTATCCCTTCTGTGTTGTGCAGTATCTAATAAAGATAGCCCTAGTTCTCTTTGGTTCAAGTTTATTCCTCATTTCCCCAGATACTAGCACAAAACACAAGCATCCAAACACTCGTAGATGGTTGGGAGTTGGCTTCTCATGTTCAGAACCTCAAAGGGTTACATGTCTTCTAGGATTCTGGTTGGTATCCTATTGATTAGATAGCAAGCAAACATCACATCATCACTTCAAGACCTTTTGGGCACATTGCTTTGAAACATCATGGACCTAGCTACTTCCATAAGGTGTCTATTCTTCCTTTCTGCTACTCCATTATGTTGAGGAGTGTAGGGAAAACATGTATGATGTAGGATCCCATGTTTAGCTTAGTGTTTCTTGAACGCATGGCTTGTGTATTATTCCCCACCATTATCTGATCTGAAACTCTTAAGCTTGGCATTATAATGGTTAGAAACATAAGCTTGAAAGTTCTTAAATGCAGCAAGCACACTATCCTTTGTTTGAATAAGAGTTATCCATGTGTATTTAGGATTTTCATCTATGAATGTTACAAAATACTTACAGTTTTATCTTGATAAACAAGGAGCAGTCTAAACATCAGAATGCACAATATCAAAGCAATTTTCATATATAGTTCTTGACTTTTGAAAAAACTGTCTTACAATGTTTACCGAAGATACATTCTTCACATTAATTATTTTTTAAACATGACACCTGGTAACATTAAGCTTAAGCCTCTAACATGAGGATGACCTAATCTAGCATGCCATAGTGCATCATTATTCAGAGTAGAAACGGAACTAAACGAGTAGCTAAAACTAGGAAAAGCAGTAATGTCTTCAAGCATGTAAAGGTCTCCCTTGGTTACTCCTTTTCCAATCAACTTACTGCTCTCAATATCCTGAAACTTCACATTATTTTGACTGAATATAACATTGCATTTCAAATCACTAGTGCATTTCTTAACAGATAGCAAGTTAGAAGTAAATTCAGGCATGTAAAAGGCTCTAGACTCTTTATCAAACAAATTTAATTGACCAATCCCTTTTATTGCTATCCTATCACCATTTGAAATCATCACATGACCATGAGTGGATTCTATATGCTTTATAAGAGTAGTGTCACTGATCATATGGTGTGAAGCACCAGAATCAACTATCAACGGTTTTGTTTAAGCAAGCAACCATGGATTTAGATGATTCTAATTCAGCAATATAGGAACTACGTGATTCCTTTCTACCATGTGAATGATCAAGAGTACTTGTAAGACCCGATCCTGGTCCATTGAACCCCAACCAGATCCAAGTCTTAATCTAAATAATTCCAAGGTTGATTCCGGTTCTAAGTCAATTAATTACTAAGTCCTTTAACAAAACTGAGGTTCATTCATTTCAGAGTTAGAATCAATATCAAATAAGGGGCAAACCGATTGTATAAATATAAATCAGAGTGATACAAAGTATTCATGTGTTTCAAGTTGCACAATAGGCTATCATAAGTTCATAACTTAAACATATCTACCCCTTAACCCACACACACATCCATCCCAGCCTGAGTCCTCACGGTTCCTTGGCCTTGCCCCGGTCCATGTCTTTATCTGAAACCACACAAGCACAACAGCATGATAATATGTCTGATAACCTAACCACAAACCTAAGGCATTGCATGGTTCTGCGCCTAAGGAGTATCTTGACCAACTCTGACCCTTTTTCAAAAGTGGTCCAAAAACTAAATACAATTCATGACAATTCGTGATAAATCCTAACTAGAAGGAATCCCAAAATATGGTTTTTGAGCAAATCAACTCCAAATTGTGTCTAGTCTTTTCCAATAATTCTTAAAAATCCTAAACATCTATCCTCAAGTTTTCAAGCCAGGCTAACATATAAAAAGTAGTTTGGAATCATGGAACTCATTTCTGCCGAAATACTGCCCAATGGAACCAGCCTTATTCTTGATCCATTGAAGGCCTTTATGATCACCAAACGCTCATAGGATTATCAGGAGGGGAAGATATAAAAAGTAGGCAAACAGAAATGGGCGTGATCAGAGTTCCATAGATCATAAACTACATGTTTTCACACAATGGTCCATGCCTTTGGTTTACATGATCCACACCACTGACCTTAGAGGATCGATCCTTCTGGCCAAGATCGTTCTCCTTCTCCTTCTCCTTACCATGACCCCTCTGTCTGGTATCCATGCCTGCGCCTTGATCTTCACAGAACCCACACGGTTAGAGAGATCACACGCCTTAACACTCACACGGATCTAGTCTTCAAACTCGGGTTCTTCCTTCTCTCTTTTCTCTCTGGATTTTGTCAGAGGTTTGCCTAATATTGCTGACGGATTAATTTCGTCCAGAGGGCCTTATATTTATAGGGAAATACGTGGGTAACTGTCTCTGGCGAACAGACACGAATTGGTGCACAAAACTGCCCCAAAACCGCCAAACTGCCCATTCCCACCCCTTCTACCCAAAACCGCCCAACTGCCTCTTCTTGGTCGTGTGGGCTGTCTGGAAATAGGCCCATATGTCCTCCTGGATCCCTTTCCAATTTCAAAGACCACGGACCCTTGCTAGGATCAGGGCAAGACCCAACCGGACCCATAACCGCCCATGACCCGTCCACCTCGGCCCGGACCATAACACTTCACCAGCTTAGATGAGCTAACCACTAGCTGCTCCAGCTGAGTGAGCTAGTCCATCAGCTCCAGCTAGCTGACCTTCCTGGAGTGAGCTACCTCTGAGATACTCCTAGCTGGTTGAGCTCCTTCCAGCTTGGTCCGAGCTTCATCCGCGCATCGTCCAGCTGCCTATACTCTTGTCCAGCTCCTCTAGGCTTCCCAGAGCTACCCAGAGCTTGGTCGAGCTGCCTCAAGCTTTCCTGAGCAGTTTTGAGCTCTCCCTTACACCTCCCAGCTGCGTTAAGCTTCATTTCCATCCCTTCTTGGTTAAGTCCCCAGCTTTCTGATTCACTTAAACTATTTCCCGGACCATGATACTTCATGGTTAGACCCTAAAGCCTTGCTGGTACATCTTCTTGTACCATGGTCCGTCTCAACGATCCTGTCAAGAATCGGGGACATGACAGTACTAGTCACCTAGATGCAGCATAAGAGTAATCAAGGGTATTTCCGAATTCATTACAATTCTCTTTGAGAGCTCTTATTAGAGCATCTATGTCTGGCCTTCTGACAAGATTGGCTCCAAGCTCTTTCTAGGAGTATGTTGAGGCTGCTAGGGCCTTTCCTTCCCCTCGATTATTGCTTCAACCAGTGCCAGAAGGACTGGCTTCACTTGCTTCATATAAAAAGGTGTGCCCTTGCCTCCTTCTCCTTCATAAACTTTGCTGGTTTGAGATGTGTGTGAAGTATCCAGCACTGACTCGTTTTGTGTCATGTCTTCTGCAGTAGTCACAGCTCCCACCAAACCTTCTTTCCCCAGCATACCTCCTTTCCTCAGGCTTGTACATGCCTTGTTTTCTTGAGTGACTTAAGCCTTTTTGCTAAGGATATATCACATGTTCCTCCAATCAATCCGTGTGATCGCTCTTCCTTCTGGATCTGAGCACAGACCTCCTCCAAAGATTGCATCTTGGATGACCTCAAGATATGCTTGATTGTAGACTGGATTCATGGTCAGCAACAAGCCAAAGACTTGATATTTCTCTCGCGTTTCCATGATGATATCTGAATCAATGGTGTTCGGCCTCAACATCTCAAGTTCAGACCATAAAGCCTTGAACCTTCCCAAATGCATGGCGAACTCAACCTCTTCATGCACAAGTGTGTCAATAGCCCTATTTACTTCAAACGCGCGGCTCCGATTTGATGTGTTCCCATAGACCTTCTGGAGTGTCTCCCGCAGGTACTTTGATGTCTCACAGTACCTGTAAGCCTCAAGAATCGAGGTCTCACGAGAAGCTTGCAACACAGTGACAACAATCATGTCTTCTTGTACCCATTTCTTTTCCTCCACAAGAGCAATCTCAGTTACTCCTTCTTCTCCAGCAACTGGTATTGGAGGACCATCCGTGATGTGGTTCCACAAAACCCTTGCTCCCTATTGAGTTTTTCACCAGTCTTGACCACAACAAGTAGTTCGCACTACCCTTCAAAGTCACTGGTATCACCATCCCTTGTTTCCCTTAAATCTTGAGTTATCCAGATCTATAAAGCATGAAACTTTGAAAGAAGCTGAAGAACACTCGAGATTAGAACCCATAACAAAGAATTGGAAGAGATTTGGTTTAGACTTTAGTAAGAATCATGATGAACTCGTAGAACAAAGAGAGAAAAGGAGAGACTGAATTGTAAATCTTGGCATTGTAATGGTTAGTAACATAGCTTTGTATGTTTATAAATGCTTCTAACACCCTATCTTTAGATTGGATTAAGGTTAGCCATGTATATTTTGATTTTTTCATCTATAAATGTGACAAAATACTTATGAATTTCCCTAGAGGCACAAGGGGCAGTCCACACATCAGAGTGAATTAAATCAAAACAATGCTCAAAGATAGTCATTGTCTTAGAGAAAACATACTTGCAGTATTTGCCTAAGATACAAGCCTCACAACATCAGTTTTTAAAAGACATATTAGGGAACATCAACCCTAAGTACGAGAGTGAGGATGGCCTAATCTAGCATGCCATAATACATCAGAGCTACAACAAAACTAGAATTAAAAGGTGAAGGTAAATCAGATCCAGACTTGGTGTCTTCAAGCAAATAAAGGTCTCCTTTGCTCACACTTTTTCTAATCATCTTACTTGTCTGAATATCCTGAAAATGTACCTCATTAAGACTAAAAATAACATGACAATTAATATCAGTAGTAGCTTCTTAACATAAAGGAAGTTAGATGTAAAGAAGGCATATAGAGAGCTTTAGATTCTTTATCAAATAGTTTTAGGTTCCTATGCCCCTAATGGGTATTTTATCACCATTTTCCATGAGAACACTTCCTAGAGCAGGTTGAACATTAATAATCAGTCTAGCATCCCTAATCATATGATGAGATGCTCATGAATCAATGATCAATGGCCGAGCATTTTGTGATGTACAATGAAGCGAATTTAAAGCATTATGAACATTACTGATAATGAATAAACAAGAGAATGAATAGAATATGAAAAAAGAACTAAATAGAATAAACAAAGAGAATGAATAGAATAAGTGAGCTCTGGTCAAGGACAGTGACTAATACTATAAACAATTCCCACTTGCCTCCTTGCTTCACAACGGATCTTTTGCCACCTGCTTCCCAACGGAGCTATTAAGTGTTGAGCATTCCTTGGTTGACTTTAAACTTAGTCCCTTTGTACAGAATAGCTTGTGATGCAAGTTTGTATGGACAAGTCTCCTTCTACTCCCCCATATGCACTACTCTTCCTGTTTCCTCATATCTTCGATTCAATACCTCCAACCAAGATTATTTCCACTAAATCTTCATCTCTTTGTCTTATAAAGTCTTATAAAGTCTTATATAGCCTTATAAAACCTTATGAGGCCTTATATAGTCTTATAAAGCCTTACAAAGCCTTATACAGTCTTATCTCTTTGTCTTCTTTATTGATCCAGAACAATACTCCCCTTTTTTGACTCTCAAGTCCAGCCTATTATGATTCTCAAGTACAGCCTAGTGTGATTCTCAAGTCCAGCCTCTTCTGATTCTCAAGTCCAGCCTAGTCTGATTCTCAAGTCCAGCCTAGTCTGATTCTCAAGTCCAGCCTGGGGATTGGCTACTGGATACCAATTCAGATCAATAGTAACTACCTGTCCAGTCTACTTGTTGCTCTCAATATCTGGAAACTTAACATCATTAGGGCTGAATATGACTTTACAATTTAAATCAGTAGTGCATTTCTTAACAGACAATTGGTTTGATGTCCAGGCATGTACAAAGCTCTAGAGTTCTTACTAAAAAGTTTTAGATTACCTACTCCTCTAATAGGTATCTTATCACCTTTAGCAATCATAACATGACCATTAGCGGTTCAATATCCTTCATCAAATGAGTGTCACTTATCGTGTGATGAGATGCACCAGAGTCTACTATCAAAGGTTTCAATATGCTACTGGCAGTATGACATGCAAAGCTAGATGTAGAACTAGTAGGGCTTTGTATATCACTTATACTTCCATTCTCTATCATACTACCAGTTCTATCAATCCTAACAGCATCATTCACATTCTCTAGACTACTAACAATCATTGAAGCACCAAGCAAATACTCATTAAGGTTACCAAGGTGTTACCATTCTCCTTGAGCATTTTGATGAGAGCTTCAATGTCAGACCTGCTTATGTAGTCTTGATCATTGCCTCTTGCTAGTGCTTCCAGTGTAGGCCACCAGAGATTTTCCTGGTTAAATGAGGAGTTGAATATATAGTAGGAGGAAGTTTAGAGTGGCTGATATGAATAGAAGAAGAGATTGTAAGCTTAAGGTACAATTGGGCAAGTTATACGGACGGTACGGACTGTACGGCCGACGGTATGGACCACTCGACCATGTTTACTTCAGATCAACCTTAGACCACATTTTGGTAATGTGAAAAATAAAGTCAAGTTGTATGGACAAGCCTTGGTCGCGTAAAACATTGTTGCCAAGGTGAAAAACTAAAGAAGAAGACTTACCATGGGAAGGTCGAAGACACTACTTGGAAGAAAAGGTTTGGTCTAGGTTACCATTTGAGACATAAGGGTGCTAAGTAAGGAGACCGTTTGTGGATAAGGCTCGGTCAAGCTTACCAGCCGGTGCTAGCTGTAAAGGGAGAACATCTAGTCAAGATGCTATTGGCATCAAGCCACAAGAGGCAGTCGTTTGAACTAAGCGGATGCGCCAAGACTTCTGGCCACATACTTGGTTTCTCTTCTCTTTACGAAAGACCTTATAATCCTATATATATTGCAAAATCTCTCTAAGAAAAAACATATACTAGCCACACATTCAAGAATCACCTAGCAAAACATGGAATCACCCATCAAACAAGATTCCTTACACACCACAACAAAATGGAGTGGATGAAAGGAAGAACCGCCACCACATGGAAGTTGCAAGAAGCATGATGTTCACATCAATGTTTTAAAGCGATTCTGAGGGATGATGTGATCTCCGCATGCTATCTTATCAACCGAGTACCAACCAGAGTACTTCATGATAGCTCTTCATTTGAGGTACTAACCAAAACTAAGCCATCCATTGATCATTTGGGTGTGTTTGGGTGTTTTTGTTTGTCTTGATTCCAGGGGGAACAAAAAAATAAATTAGAAGCGAAAAGTGTCAAAGCAATGTTCATTGGATACTCAGCTCACCAGAAAGTGTTCAAATTCTATGACCAGAGACAAGAAAGGTTATGGTGTCAAGGGATGTGAAGTTTGTGGAATCTCGAGGGTACTATGATGAAAAGAGTTGGTCTGTGTTAAAGACCTTTCTCATTTACCTTTAGATAGGCGCGGACAACTTGAGAATTATCTAGAAAAATCTAGGGATCAGCCAACCAAGGCAAATAGAAGACGTGCATGGACAGCCTACCGAGCAGATGAACCATGGAGGTTCAAGGAATCATCTCGGATTCCTTGGGTTGTAAGCAAGACTTATATATCCTTAATAAGACCTTGTGTCTTAATTTGGTTGTGCATTGAGTGATGTTTGTGTCCCAGGATCTCCTGCTTGTTTATTGCATTTCTTGTGTTCCTGGTTGCTTATGGCTTAGCTTATCCATCATAGATGTCTTGAAGCATTTAGAAGATTGTCTAAGCTCTTGCATCATGGTTTTGATAATCTATATGCATAAGCATCTGTGTGGTTGTTTAATATTGTATTGTGCTCTGCCATAATTTTAATCATCATGAATGTGTTGTAGAATTGAGTAGAATGTCTCTGCTACTTGCATCATGAGTGTCAAAGCTGTTTTGCATTCACAAGCATTTTGGCTAAAGATTCAATCCGGTTCAGTGTATCTTGATGATAATGGCATAGTTAATATATCGGAGATGTCAAGTAGGATTTAGAAGTATGTCTAAGTTACTTGAATCTATGGTTTTGATTAAACTATTGCTCATTATCATGTCTAGTTGTGTTCTTGCATTCTGTAGGTTGCCTTAAAATTGATCATATAGTGGGTAGTTTATTCGGATTGAATCTATTGCATTCATATATGATGCACTTAAAAATCCAGCCTTGTTGAAAAAGTATTGTTTCTAGCTTTCTTTGAATCTAGAGAAGTTTAAATTGCTTAGTTTTTTTCCTCTAATTTGCTGGTTTCAAGATTAATGCTTTGTTGAGGCATTGGTGATCAAACCAGATGTGTGATCTTGGTTTGGTCCCAATGGGATGATCTAATATTTCATTAAGTTGTAGTGATGTTAGGTACACAAGAAGTGATACAGCGACAAACCAAACCAAGGTGACAAGATAATGGTCTAATGCCATTGCATATCATCACTGGATGAGTCAGTCCACAAACTATAGAAGTGTAGTGTGATGGAGTATGCAATGAAAGGTTGATGCCATTGTATGATACCACTTGGACATGTCATTCCCAAAGTCTACATGAAGTGTAGAGTGGGATATCATACAATGAGAGGCTACCTTGTGAGGGCTCGTAAGTGTTGGATTTTCAGAGTGTAGGCTCGTGTGTGAACGAACAAGCCATTAAGGCTATGATGAACTCGAACTGAAGATGAGATAGGATCTGGGTTCACTTAGTGTGTGCTTGAACCAGAAACAGTGATTAGAAGAGACTTAGAGAAATTTGAGAGATTAAGAAAGGGAGAGACTAAAGGGAATCTGTAACAAGAACACTAAGCTTTACTATGAAGTGGAGAGGGGAAATCCCCCTTACTCCCTTAAGAGTTACAATCGCCAAAGAGGGTCTTTAATAGTTTAAATAGATAAATGAGTTGTGGATATAAGTCTAAACCTAAAGGAGTGCAAACATTTTAAGTCAAAGGGAGAGTGGCGCCTAATTCAAAATGAATGGCCAGGATTGCCCACTTGCTTGGACAGTCTGTCCCAAGCTGTTTACGCGGACCAAACATGTGGCTAGTTTATTCCTTTGGGAGTGTTGTGGCTGTGGTTCACCCAGGGCGTGGACAGCCTGTAAAGGCACCTTCCCAGAAGCTTCCGTATCTCTTCCTTGATGGAATATGCCTTGGCATCTCCTCAAGATAAGACCAACTCGCTAAATTTTCTTTTGGACCAGGATCATTTCTCTTAGTCATTTCTGGTTAGCTCTTGTACGGCCTGGTCAATGTACGGACCACCTGTTCGTACACATCCGTACATATCAACCAAACTTTGCACATCACCCAGTTTCCTTCTTAGGACGAACCATAAAGTGATTTGGGTCGACCATGTCCGTACGACCGTCCCGTACAGCTCGCTCTATCTTTGCACATTCAACCCAAATGCTCCCAAACTCTCCCAAACTTCTCCAATGCCTTTTCCGGTCAACATAAACTCTTCTTAGACCTTGTTCCAGCATTGCATAAATAATCCTCCAATGGCTCCAATTTAGTTTCTTGGTTCTAGAACAAGTCATGGGACCTTCTGGAATTGCTTCATCATCTTTATCAGCTGGTTGGTCCATGGGTGCATTCCTGGATACATCATCTTCTTTGTTGAGCTGGTCTATGATCACATCATCCTCTCCCACTTGGAAAGTATTTTTCCCATATCTGGTCCATTATTAACAAATGTAACCAATTCAGTAACATTAAAGCTATTAGACACATCGTACTTACCTTGGAGATCAAGTTTGTAGGCATTGTCATTGATCTTCTTAATGATATCAAAACGTCAATCAATTCTTGCATCAGTTTGGATTTCCTCTTGTTTGGTCATTCCTTAGGTTAATCCAAACTTGTAACCAACATCAAATATCATCACACGCCTTCCTTTGTTTGCTTGCTTCTCAGAGTACTTAGTTTTCTCCTCAATATTGCGTCTAGCCTTCTCATGAATCTGCTGAACCAGCTTGGCCTGCTTCTTACCCTCCAAACTAACTTTTTCAAACTCAGGTAAAGGCATTAGATCCAAAGGAGAGGTGGGATTAAGCCCATAAACATTTGAAAAGGAGAGTACTTAGAAGCAGAACGCATGGCATGATTATATTCAAATTCACAATGAGGTAACTGGTCTTCCCAAGTCTTCAAGTTCTTTTGATGAATGCACGCAAGAGTGTTCCTAGTGTTCTATTGACTACCTCATTTTGGCCCATCCGTTTGGGATGACATGTAGTAGAGAACAACAACTTAGTGCCTAGCTTAGACCAAAGAGTCTTCCAGAAATGACTAAGAAACTTAGTATCTCTATCTGAAACTATAGTTCTAGGCATGCCATGTAAACGAACAACTTCTTTAAAGAACAAGTTAGCAACATGTAATGCATCATCAATTTTATGACAAGCTATGAAGTGTGCCATTATTTGAGAACCTATCAACAACAACAAATATAGAGTCCTTTCCGTTCTAGTTCTAGGAAATCCTACAATGAAGTTCATAGGAATGTCATTCCAATGATGATAAGGAATGGGTAAGGGATTATACAAACGTGAGACTGGACTTTAGACTTTGCTTGTTTGTAAGTTGCACACCTTCCACAGATTTTCTCGACATCTCTTTTCATGTGTGGCCAATAGAAGTGATCCTGCCAAAACTTTAAGAGTCTTGGCAATCCCAAAATGTCCTATTAGAATACCTACATGGAATTCCCTAACAACAAGTCCTTAATGAGCAATTAGGCACACCAAACGATTATCATAAACAAGAATCCATCCTTCCTGAAGTAATAAGCTGCAGCAAACTTCTCACAATATATGTAAGCTTCTTTAAAATCAAGATCGGTTTCATACATGTATTTAATTTGTTCAAAACCTAGCAACTTAGCATCAAGAGTGGTTAAAAGAACATACCTTCGAGATAGTGCATCAGAAACTATGTTTTCTTTACGTTGTTTGTATTTGATCACATATGGGAAAGTTTCAATGAATTCAACCCATCTTGCGTGTCTCTTCTAAGCTTGCTTGCCCGTTTAGGTACTTGAGAGACTCATGATTCGTGTGTATGAGAAACTCCTTGGGGTCAGAGATAATGTTGCCATGTTTGTAGAGCTCTGACCAAGTTATACAATTATTTGTCATAGGTCGCATAGTTGAGACTGGCTCCTCCAAGTTTCTCACTGAAGTAAGCTATGGGTCTCTTCTCCTGCATCAAAACAGCACCAATACCAATCCCTGAGGCATCACATTCAATCTCAAATGTTTTAGCAAAATCAGGAAGTATTAAGAGAGGAGATTGAGTAAGCTTCTCTTAAGAGTTCCGAATGCAGTTTCTTGAGCTTTTCCCCATTTGAATCCCACATCTTTCTTGATCACTTCAGACAGTGAAGCTGCTATGAGTACTGAAATCCTTTACCAAGCGCCTATAGAAGCCAGCTAATCCATGTAAACTTCTCACTTTTCCCACAGTAGTTGGACTCGGACATTCTTGAATAGCTTTGATCTTTTCTTGATCAACCTCAACACTATGTGCAATAACAACAAAGCGTAGAAAAACAAAGTTATCCGTACAAAATGTTCACTTCATAAGATTAGCATAAAGCTTTCCTTTCCTTTAAACATTAAGAACGGCCCTAAGATGATCTATATGCTCTTCTATGCACTTTCTATAAACAGGGATATCATTAAAATACACAACTACGAAGATGCCAATGAAAGACCTAAGGACATGATTCATTAACCTCATGAATGTACTGGGTGCATTGTCAATCCGAATGGCATAACTAATTACTCATACAATCCATGTTTAGTCTCAAATGCAGTCTTCCATTTATCTCCTTCTTTCTTCCTATTTGATGATATCCACTCTTTAAATCTATCTTAGAAAGATGCAAGAACCATATAATTCATCAAGCATATCATCTAATCTAGGAATAGGGTGTCGATACTTCACTGTGATGTTGTTGATTGCTCTACAATCAACACGCATTCGCCAACTCATAGTTTCACGGATGTGGCCTTTCTTCATAGTTATTCCACTTGTCATTGCAACTCCTTGGTTTCAACCGGATTAGTTTGATACGCTGGTCGGTTTGAAAGTGTTGGATCCAGGGAAAAATTTGATCTGATGCTCAGTCCCACACATTGGAGGTAAACCAATAGAATTGTATTCAAGGAACACGTCTTGAAACTCCTGCAAAACAGAAACATTTCGCTTGGATACAGCTGTGTAAGATCAGTTAAGTTTATAAGAGTTTCTTTTTTTTTAAAAGCAATAGAACGGGTTGCTTAGAGTATAGGGATCTTTCGATGTCATTGGTTTTAGCATAGAAGTTGTGTTCTTAGTTTCCATCTGGTTTGAGGTCAATACTCTTCTTCTTTTGAAGCAAAAGTTGATCTTGTTGAACTTCTTTAGGTGACAAGGGAACCAGACTGTGTTGCGGCCTTTGACTCTGAGGAATGCTTATTGAGAAGCCATCATGTATCACACGTCTATCAGATTGCCATGGTCGTCTTAAAAGTATGTGGCTAGCTTCCATATGTAGTACATTACCTGAGTAGAGACCTTCATTTCACCTTCTTCATTAAGCCATTGCAACCGTAAGGGCTTTGGATGTCTCTGGGGCGTTTAATCCCAACTTTTTGACCAGAGTCTCACTAGCAACATTCACACAGCTTCCAACATCCACAATAAGACTACAAACCTTGCCTTGCACCAAACACCTTGTATAGAAAAGGTTTTCAGGTTGCTCTAGCTCCTCAGTCTTTGTTTGTAGGTTTAAGAGTCTTCTGGCTACCAATAATCTTCCTTTTACTAGATCTCCTTCTTCATATTCTCCTTTAGAATGCTCATGATCTTGTTCGGATCTATAGTCCTGAGACTCATATTCTCCATTCTCAAGTAGAATCATGATCCGTTTGTTGGTGCACTCGTTGGAATAATGCCCAATTCCTTCACATTTGAAGCACTTAACATCTCTAACTCTTGAACTGGTAGCTTTGGTCTTCCCTTTATCTTTCCCAAAGATAGCACTCGGTTTTACTTCTTCTTTAGGATATGGCTTGCTCTCTTAGTGTAGGCCGGTTTCTCCTCTTTAGGCGTTTGAAACCTTGAAGTTCCATAGCTAGTCGAGAGTGTCCCTTTCTCTGATTTGTTGCTCCACAAGGATAGCTTTGTGAAACATCTCTTCTAACTCAACATAATGTTTCATCTCTACATTGTCTTGAATCACGCGGTTAAGTCCTCCTCAAAACCAAGACATGGTGGCTTCTCTATCTTCAGTAATACTTGCCCTCAACATAAGTAGCTCCATCTCTGAAAGTATTCTTCTACTTACTTTGATCCTTGGGTGTGACTTCTTAGTTTTGATGTAGATCACGATGATAGTAGCTTGGGACAAGCCTTTTGGCGCATGACAGATTTCACCTCTTGCCATGATTCAACCGGATACTCCTGGTTGTGTCTCCTAGTGGTCACCAACTGATCCCACCAGCTCAATGCATAATCATAGAACTCAGTAGATGCTATTTGGATATTTTGAGCTTGATTATACTGCTGACAAATAAAGACCATCTCAATCTTCTTTTCCCACTCCAAATAGGCATTCGAATCAGCCTTGCCATGGAAAGGAGGTATCTTAAGCTTTAGTCTAGCAACCGGAAGGTCGCATGACTCATTTTAGAACCAAGAAACTAAATAGAGCCATTGGAGGATTACTTAGACTCGTATGGAAAAAAAGAAAAATGTCTTGGAAAAAGCTTGATGATCCGAGATATCTTGATCACCATTTATGCTATCTCCTCATCTAGATGAATTAGTACTGAGGTGAAGTACTTGTGTGTGCTATTTTCCTTGCTCTCGGTTTTGTCCCAAAGAGGTTTTATAGATAAGGTTTTTAACGAGGCCACAAGCTGCTTTAACATATCTCCTAGGTGCTAATATCAGCCCAAGCCTAAGAAGACTATTCTATCTATTTACCTTATGTTATGTTTAAACTATAGTTTTATGTTATTAAGTTTTCGAAACCTAAGGAGTGTGTTCCTTGGTTTCTATTTAAACTCCTGCAACCCTCATTCTGAATCAAGTTGTCTGTTATCTAAACATTTTTCTTCTCTTTTCTCTATTCTCTTTGTCGAGTGTGAGAGATTTCTGGTGAGTCATATTCGGAGACTAAGGGTTCTAGTTTGGTGTGTCATATCCGATCTAGTTCCTAGGAGTATCAAAGAGTTCATCCGCACCTCTTTGTGTCACCAATCGATCCACAAACCTTGGTAAGCTTGAGCCTTTAGCTCGTTTGTGCAAGGATTTATCCATACGTTCCAGAGAAGAATCCTAGGAGTGTGTTAAGTTTTATCAGAGCTACTCTGGAAGGGGAGTTCTCATTTTCCTTTGTAGTATTCGATTGATCTTTTCATATTCTCTCAAATTTGTTGATCGATCTGAGTTTCCTTGTGTTTGTCGATTGATCTATTCATCCTTGTAAGTTCTATTGATAAATCTGATCGCTTGAGTGTTAAAACTGATTGATCTAAACTTTTGTTCATCAATTGGTCTTTGATTCATCTATCCCTTTTGTTGTGATCGGTCATTGTTTCTGATTAGAATGTCGTTTGATCTATTCATAAACTTGTCCTAAATCGATAGATCTCTGATTATATTGTTGACAAATGATTCTGATTATATTGTTGAAAGTTGATTGATTTACAAGTTTTAATATCAGATCATTGTGAACCTTTTGAATACTTGTTGTTTACATTATAAGTTGTGGTTGATCCGGAAATTTGAAAAGTTTGTTTGTGATTGATCAACTCTTTTGAATTCATATATCATCAATCTGTGTTAGATTCATCATTGTTTGTTGTCTTTTGATTGTTTCTGATCTTGATTTGAACAAACCTTTTGGGTGTGATCGATTTGAATTATGTTTCTTGCTGATCAAGTTTCCATGGATACCTTGTGTCGAGTAGTGTTACTTTCTTTAAATCTTTTACTGGTTGAGTGTTTGATTTATTTCAGGTAACAATGGGGAATGAATCAGATGAGGAAGCCGCGCTTATGAGAAGAAACTCATCAGACCATGATCTCAACCATGAGTGAGGTGATGAAGGCGAACATGAAAGAGTTGCGAGATGAGATTAGGCGAGAGATCAGACAAGCTACTAGTCAAGGGCAATAGCAATGAACCAAGAAGGGAAAGGCAAACCAAACTCGACAAGAACATGCTGGACTGATGAGAATGAAACTTCTATGAGCCATCATAGCTATTCTTCCAGACGAAGCCAAAGGACACAAAGACGTGAACATGAAGGTAGGGCAAACCAAAGCGATGATCTAGCAGGTCTAAAGCTAAAGATTCCTCCTTTCCATGGAAAGCTGATACTGATGCCTACCTCGAGTGGAAGAAGAAGATTGAACTCGTCTTCAATTGTCAGCAATACACTCAAGCCAACAAGATTCAGATTGCTGCCACTGAGTTCTATGACTATGCTCTTAGTTGGTGGGATCATTTGGTTACCAAAGGAGGCGTAATCAGGAGTATCCGATTGAGTCTTGGCAAGATATGAAGTCTATCATGCGCAAGACGTTTTTCCAAGCTATTACCACCGTGACCTCCACCAAAAACTAAGGAAGCTCACAAAAGGATCACGGAGTGTAGAAGAGTATTACCAAGAATGGAGTTGTTGATGTTGAGACCTTGTATATCTGAAGATAGGGAGGCTACAATGGCACGGGTATTGGGAGGACTTAACCAAGAGATACAAGATAGTGTGGAATTAGAAGAAATGCTTCATAAAACTATTCTTGTGGAGAAACAACTTAAGAGGAAGAAGTCCACTCTTGATCCAGTTATGGAGCCACCACGGTTTCAAAGTTCTAAAGAAGAGAACGCAAGTTTCCCAAAGAAATTAAGCCATATCAGAAGGAAGAATCAAGACCAAGTAGCATCTTTAGAAAGGACAAAGGAAAGGCCTGAGGCAACCAGTTCAAGGGCTAGGGATGTTAAGTGTTTCAAGTTCCAAGGAAGAGGATACTATGCTAATGAGTGTACCAACAAATGAGTGATGATACTTCTTGACAATGGCAAGTTTGAGTCTGAGGATGAGGCCGAGGTACAAAGGAAGAACAACTCTGAAGAAGAGTATGAAGAAGAGCCTATCGGGGGAAAGTTGTTGGTTGCTAGGAGGACCTTAAGCGTGCAATCTAAAACTGAAGAACTTGAGCAACGAGAGAATTTGTTCTACACAAGATGCTTGGTCCAAGAGAAGGTATGTAGCCTAATTGTAGACGGAGGGAGTTATGTCAATATGGCTAGTGAGACAATGGTGAGGAAACTTGGGTTAGAGATTCAGAAACATCCTAAGCCATACCGATAGCAATGGGCTCAATGAGGAGGGTGAAATGAAGGTATCCAATCAGGTCCTGGGTAACTGTTGCTATTTTTTTGTACGAAGATGAAGTTCTATATGATGTCGTACCCATGGAGAGCTGGTCATATACTCCTTGGACGGCCATGGCAATCTGATAGGGGAAGTGGTACATGATGGATGCACCAACAAGCATTCCTTTGAATTCAAAGGAAGAAGACAGTCCTTTTGCCTATAACTCTAAAGGAAGTTCACCACGACCAACTACAACTTCAGAAGATGAAGGAGATCGACCTTCCACCGATCCAACCAAGCAACAAAGCTTCTATGCCAAGTCGGGTGATCAAAAGATCTCTCGACTTTAAGCAACCTGTTCTCTTACTTATTTTTAAATAACACTCTTGGATATTACCAGAACTTGCACTGGGGTGTATCCGAGTGAACTTGTGTCTCTTTACAGGAGTATGATGATGTCTTTCCAGAAGATAGCCCAATAGGTCTCCACCAGTGAGAGGGATCGAAGCATCAAATAGACTTTGTACCTGGTTCCACACTCCCAAACCAACCATCTTATAGAATAAATCCAGTGAAGTCTAAGGAATTGCAAAGGCAAGTAAAAAAAACAGATGGAGACGGGCCATATTCGAGAGAGCTTGAGCCCAAGTGCAGTTCCAGTTCTTCGTGTACCTAAGAAGGATGGTAGCTGAGCACATGTGTGCTTGATTACTAGGAGGCAATCAACAACATTAACAGTGAAGTATCGCCACCCTTATTCCTTAGATTAGATGTATGCCCTGAGTGAGTTGGCATGGTTCTAGCATCTTTTCTAGTTAAATTAAAAAGTGGATATCATCAATTTAGGAATGAAAGAAGTGGTGAATGGAAGACTGTATTCACAAACTAAACCATTGGTCTATTACGAGTGGTTGTTTATGGCCATTCAGATTAACAAATGCACCTAGTATATTCACCGAGACTGATGAATTCATGTCCTTAGTTCTCATTTTTCATTTTTGTTGCGCGTTTATTTTGATTGACATCTTATCTACTAGTCTATAGCAAAAAGCTTTGAGGACATTAGCGTCATCTTAGGGC
>CAJHQP010001631.1:0-108081 GCA_905132765.1 Moricandia arvensis
GGGAAGTACAACTGTGGAGGTCGATGACAGCGTGCGGGTTAAGGTTTATAATTAAGCAGGTAATCTATCAAATTAACCCTATAAACTACTCTTGCCAATAGAGGTCAAATTGTAATACTTAGAAATCAAATCCACAAAGAGGGAGGGTACACAATAGATTTCTGAACTCTAAAGATTAAGCTAGGCAAGCTATAAATAGGAGGTTTATAATGAGAGTTTATTCCAAAAATGAATTTTCTAAATAAGTTAACTGATTCAAATAAGAAAAATATAGACCTAGGGTTTCATGTAAGTGAATTATAATGAATAAGATGCAAGGAATTATGAAATATACAAGGACCTTAATCACAATCCGACCCGCTCTCGTTCCAACTCTCGTATGCGAACAGAGGAGTCGACCATCAATCGACAGCGAAGGCCTAGTGTCGATCGATGGTTATCAGATAGGAAGTGCATCCGCTAGGTTAAGTAGACCAGCTCTTGCATGTATCTAACAACCTAACTCAATGGAATCAATTCAGGCAAAGAACCTACTCTCATAGTTGTCTATGTCCTAGGTTCAGGATTCCAGTTAGCTACTCTAAAACACAAGCATTAAACACAATTCCAAAGATGGATATATCTTCATCCCAGCAATCCTATTGTTGGGCTAATTCATCTATACCATAATGAATCCTAAATCTAACAAAAGAATTACTCGGACATAATTATAGAAAGCATGATAAACTGAATAATAGAATGCATTGAGGGGTTCCAATACAAATCTCTGAAGGAGTTCAGATCTTCTCCCCAAAACTACTAAAAATTCTAAATAATAATGCTATAAAATCTGTCTTGTGTTGGGTGTCTTTGCCAAAACAATGGCAAGACCTTATAAATTAGGTTAAAACTCGTCTATGGGCATTCTTGTAAATTATCTTGACTTGGACTTGAAGTCGGTCAACTGCTCTGCGAGTAGACCGTCGATCGACAACAAGCATGCACCGTCGATCGATGGTCAGGCTTGACTTCGACTCTGATTGATCAGCTATTGGATATCTTCTCTGGATGTTCTACCAAGCTCCATTATCTCCATAATGCTCGAAAACGTACACTGACCTGAAAAGACTCTAAACACACAATCTTAAACTGGTAAATAACAAGGTATAAAAACTTCTCCAGACTTAACTTTTTGCTCGTCCTCAAGTAAAACAAAGGTAGCCTATGAAAGAAGTTTGAAAGAGGGGACTCACATAATACATAAGAACGACTATCACCCTACTATATCGCAACCACGTCGAATAGTGCTAATCAAAGAGAAACTTTATATGCTTTTTACTAGTATAGAAACCAAATTCATTCTATCAGCAACTCAACAAATACTAATCTGACTCACCCCTCTATTGATCTCATTTCTTTGCAAAAAATAAAGTGCAAGCTTTACCTTGGGAGTATCGATCAGATGACACATCAACCCAACTTCTGCAAACCTGCATGTATAGGTATAAAGCCTTTATTGATCCCTATCTTTCCTGTTTTCTTTCATAATCTTTTAAATTTCAAATTCAATGGACAATGATGCTGCTACAATCTATCTTGCCATCTCATTTTCAATTTTTTTATTATTTTTTGAATACAAAGTTTTAGGCGAATAATGGGGTAATCGGTAATGTACCTACCCCTCGCTTACAAAAATGTGTGATCATTCATTTGAATTAGAATAGTGGGGTCATCAGTAATGTATTTACCCCTCTGCATCTCAGGAAATCATCTCAATGTTTTCTATTATAGATCCTGAAGAGAAAGAGAGAAAGGGAATCAGAGTTAACATACTTGCACCTTACAGACTTGCAGAAGGAATTCAATCCAATGTATACCAAGCCCAAAAGCATGCAAAGTAGTCAATATTAGGTTGGAGATCAGCTTTTGGTCCTTCAGACTTTCTTGGTAAGCGAGATCTAATGGCAGGTCATAAGAGATGGGTTCTCCAAGGCAGTCCAAGAGATGCTAGATCAAGACAAGACTGCCCTCAAACAACTACTATGAAGAAATGGGAAAATTGAAGATTGGAGATCAAGATGGTCCATCCTAGGTTCAAGTCCAAGCCGGTCTGATTCAGTTCCTATCCATCGCTCACAATCAAACCGGCCGAACCATTTTGCGCCTTCAATCTCGATCCAATTCCATCAGGTTCAGAGGGCTAATCCGTGTGTTCCAAATAAGGTAAGAAGGTAAGATTTCAATTATGGTTTCTAACCAGTTTATTGTTTTTGGTTTGTGTTGGTTTTCTATTTTATTTCGGTTCATTTTCTTATTTCCGTTGGGCAACAATAAACTTGGGCTATGTTAGCCAATTTCGAGTCTTATTTCAGGCCTTTGTTTAGCCTTGCATTTTAGAGTCCCAGATTGAGTCCACATCGGGTGCTATATAAACCCCTTATAAGTGGAATATTATTTTTACATTTGAATTAATATATGATTCAGTTTGCCCCTAGACAAAAAACCCTAAAGTCATTCTTTTTAATGTGAAGCCGGCCAGAAAGCAAGCTTGAATCTTATCAAGTTCAATCACCGAACTTCTGGCGATTCCTCGATCCATACCATACACTGATCCTGCTTTAGAGAGACACACGTCCAGAAAGCCGGATTCCATATCATTCATCCTTTCCACCCACTTATCTTGTTGAGATAGACACACGTCCAGCATATAGATTCCATTCCCATTATTTATTCTTCGGTTCTATCCATCCATCGCTATCCATCGACCATTCATCCATCTATCGGACCCATCCGAACCATCCTCTTAATCCATTCTGTTTTACTTTTGTGTTCATTTAGTTACATCCATAAAACTCAGAAAAACTCATAAGAATCTTGTTTCTACATTCCAGGTTGAATAGATTGATCTAAGAAGCATAACCGACCACTCGCCCAAACTGCTCGTAGTCGGATCTGGAAATTCTATCGATCAGATCGGGGAGACCAGATCCATGCCTACAACATCTTTGGTATCAGAGCTTAAGGCTCCCGAAAATTCAGTTATCTCTTCTCCTTAGTCATAGTTGCATCTTTCATCCATAGTAGTTCCACCTATAAAAAAAGAAGTTTGTTTCTTGCTTGCTATTTAGTTTCGAGTTTCTTAAGTGTTCTTGCTTTTATTAGTCAAAAAGAATCAGCTTAGATCGAAATCTTGAAGAGAAAGGCAAAAGGATTTGTTTGTTTCCTTACTATCGACCACTTTCCATAATTGGTCGATCCGCGCTTTAAGTGGGATCCGATTTTGATTTTTTGGCTCCTCCTTTCCTTTGTCTTGTTCATTCGATTTTTGCATTCATATAAATTCCATTTCTGATACATATCTTTCATTTAGTCGAAACCCATTTAAAAAAATAAAAATAATAATATCTTCTAGTTTCCTTTTTGTGGTCAAAACCCTACTATTCAGAGCCTATTTAAACCTCTTATTCCTTTTGCACTTGATCATTTTCTTTTAAGTTTTTGTAGAAAAAACAAGATGGGAGACTTAGGTCAAGACCAAGCCGCCATCAACGCTAAGCTAGTGTCCTACAACGCCCAACTCGCAGCCAGTCTACAAGCCATCACCGAGCAACTGAATTGGCTGGAAGAAAGGACTCGTGCCAATGGTCCACCACCTCAAGGAAGGAACCATCCTTATAGGCAGAAACCTACTCGGAGGAGGAGATTTTCAGCCCAGGCACACCGAGTCAAGATGGTGATGGACGGAACCGAGCAGGTGGAGGAAATCAGAGAGGTCAGAACCGATCCGGTGGAGGCCAAGGTGATAAAGGCCAAGATCGTGGGAGAGACCACTACCAGGAAGAGGAAGAACCCTGGCAAGGAGGAAAAGACCTCAAGCTAACGCCACCAACCTTGCTGGAAAGGTTGATCCAGATGCACACATCATGTGGGAGAAACTAATGGTGTACATCTTTGAGTACTACAAGTATTCTGAGGCCAATAAGGTGGCCTTAGCTTCTGATCATCTCACTGAAAATGCTTTATCCTGGTGGGATAGAGATGTAGCCAAGTCTGGACCAGTGTGGAGAGCTCATAAGTGGACAGAGATGCGAACCAAACTCCGAGCAAGGTACATTCCATGTTATTATCAAAGAGATGTTCTATAGCGTTTCCGAAAATTGACACAGGGAAAGAAGTCAGTGGAGGAGTACTTTGAAGAGTTTGAATATCTAAGGAACAGGCTGGATGTTGATGAGCCAGAAGAGACACTCATGGCCTAGTTCATAGAAGGCTTGCATGATCGCATTACCCTCAAAGTGGAGAGGCAACACTATGAAGACTTCAATGATCTATTGCACTTGGCCATCTAAGCTGAACAACATATCAAGAGGAAGAATGCCTATACTGCTAGGATCAAGAGCCAATGGTCACAACCAGCTCCGAAGGTTGTAGACAAGGGCAAATCCATTGAAGTGGAGAAACGGTTCAAGAAGAACCAATCTGAGACCTCTAAGCCTAATCAGTCCGACCAAGGCAAATCTCAAGCTCAAAGGACCCATGATATCACTTGCTTTAAGTTTCAGGGTAAGGGACATTATGCTAGGGCTTTTCCAAACAAGCGTGTGATGGTGCTTAAGGCCGATGGAGAGTATTAGTCTCAAGATGAGGCCGAGGTGGAAGCCATTGCATCCGATGAAGAAGTGACTGATTATCCAGAAGTTGGTGAGGTACTAGTGACCTGGAGAGCCCTTCGTGTGCTCTTTGATCCAGAGACCATCCAGAGAGAAAACATCTTTCACACAAGATGTAGCATTTAGCAAAAGGTATGTAGCTTGATCATAGATGGAGGTTCTTGTACTAACGTAGCCAGCAAGTATCTTGTTGATAAGCTAGGTCTGATCAAGACTCCACACTCTAGACCATACATCTCAAGTGGCTTAATGATGAGACTGAGCTTAAGATACCCGAGCAAGTTGTGGTCTCCTTCAGTATTAGGAAGTACCAAGACCAAGTAAGTGTGATGTTGTTCCTATGCAAGCTGAACATCTCCTTATAGGAAGACCATGGCAATTTGATAAGGAGACCATCCATCATGGTCGGACCAACATCTATAGCTTCACCCACAACAATAAGAAGCACAACCTTGCACCCCTCAATCCACAAGAAGTTCATGATATGAAAAAGGCCATGGACCAGACCAACAAGGTAAGTAAGACTAACCTTTTAATTAATTCTGGTCAGGTTACTAAATCATTGACTCAAGATACGCATGTGCTACTAATGATCTTTTAGGAAGGTTGTTTTGCAGGTTTTGAGGTTCAAGAACTACCCACAGCAGTTCAAGACCTCATGGACAAGTACAAGGATGTATATCCCGAGGAGATACCAGCTGGTGTACCTCTTATCCGAGGGATAGAGCACCAGATCGACCTTGTGACAGGAGCACCACTTCCAAGCCGAGCTGCTTACCGAGTCAATCTAGAAGAGGCCAAAGAACTAGAGAGGCAGGTCCAAGACCTCATGGAAAAAAGCTACATCCGAGAGAGCCTTAGCCCCTGTTCTGTGCTGGTTCTACTGGTGCCCAAGAAGGTTGGTACTTGGCGGATGTGCATGGATTTCCGAGCCATTAACAACATTACCATCAAATATCGGTATCCCATTCCTAGACTTGATGATATTCTGGAAGAACTAAGTGGGCCTATTGTTTTCTCTAAGACAGATCTCCGGAGTGGATACCATCAGGTGCGTATGAAGGAAGGAGATGAATAGAAGACATCATTCAAAACCAAACAAGGTTTGTATGAATGGCTTCTCATGCCATTTGGCCTTACCAATGCACCAAGCACCTTCATGAGGCTCATGAACCAAGTGCTCGGGCCTTACATCAGTAAGTTTGTGTTATATTTTGATGATATACTGATATATAGCCAATGCATATCCGACCATGTCAAGCATTTCGAGCAAGTCTTGAAAACTCTTAGGCAAGAAGGCCTTTATGATAACCTTTTGAAATGCATATTTTGCACTGATGAATTGGTGTATTTAGGGCTTTTTTGTGAGTTCTCGGGGTCTTAAGTTTGATGAAGAGAAGATCAAGGCGATTCAAGACTGGCCCACACCGACCACTATTGGACATGTCCGAAGCTTCCATGGGCTGGCCAGCTTTTATCAACGATTTGTCAAGGACTTCAGTACCATATATGCCCCAATGACCTCTGTTATTAAGAAGAATTTATCATTTACCTGAGGCCTAAACAAGTTGAGTCCTTTAATAGGCTTACACATAGTTTGACTCATGCACCAATCCTTACTCTTCCTAATTTTGATAAAACATTTGAGATTGAGTGTGATGCTTCAGGTTCAGGTATAAGTGATGTGCTTACTCAAGGAGGCTGACCAGTAGCCTATTCCAGTGAGAAATTGAGTGGACCAACACTCAATTATCCAACCTATGACAAAGAGCATTATGGTCTAGTAAGATCTCTTGAAACTTAGCGACATTATATTTTGTCTAAGGAGTTTGTTATTCATACAAATCATTAGACCCTTAAGCATTTGATAGGCCAAACCACACTCAAGAAGAGAAATGCTAGGTGGTTAGAGTTCTTGGAGACCTTTCCATATGTTATCAGGTACAAAAAAAAGGAAAGACAATGTGGTGGTCGATGCCTTATCTAGACGGCACACTCTCATCACCACCATGGAGGCTAAGATTATGGGTTTTGAACATATTAAGAATGTTATGCTATAGACCCTGATTTTTCAGAATTGTAGAGTAGCACCTCCAAGGGAGCAGTTGGTCCATTCTACCAACATGATGGGTTTCTATTCAAGGAGAAGAGGCTTTGCATCCCACAAGGGTCCATGAGAGATTTGCTGACCAAAGAAGCACACGGTGGAGGCCTCATGGGTCACTTTGGCCAAATAAAAACATTAGATTTCCTATCCAACCACTTCTATTGGCCGCGGATGAGGAGATATGTCGAGAGCCTTTGTGCTAAGTGTACTGTTTGCATGAAGACTAAATCCAGGATACATCCTTATGGTTTACATATGCCTTTACCTATCCCTAATGCCTCATGGGTAGATATTCCCAAGACAGAACACAAAGACTTCATCTTTGTTGTAGTGGTCAGGTTTTCAAAGATGGCCCATGTCATACCATGTGATAAGACCAATGATGCCAGCAAGATTGTTGATTTGTTCTTCAAAAAAGTGGTCAGTCGACATGGTGTGCCTAGATCCATTGTGTCAGATCGTGACACCAAGTTTCTTAGCCATTTCTGGAGGACGTTATGGAAGAGACTTGGTACCAAACTACTTTTCTCGACCACATGTCATCCTCACACTGATGGCCAAGCCGAGGAAGTGAACCGTACTCTCTCTCAGTTATTGAGAGCTATGGTGGGTAAGAATCTAAAGAATTGGTTAAGCTGCTTACCATTCACTGAATTTTCTTATAACCATGCCAAGCATTCTATCACTAACCTCTCCCCCTTTGAGGTTGTTTATGGCTTTAGACACCATTGGACCTCACACCATTACCACCGGCCATGTTCGTCAGTCAAAGTAGTTCCAAAAAAGCTGAGTTTGTTAAGAATATGCATCGACAAGTTAAGGAGAACATAGAGAGGAAGGCTGAAAATACCCGAGCCAGACTAGACCAAGGCCGCAAAGAGATCATTTTAGAACCAGGCGATTGGGTGTGGCTCCACATGCGACAAGAGAGGTTACCCGAAGAAAGGAATTCCAAGCTAGTCCCAAGAGGATATGGTCCATTCCGAGTCCTAGAGAGGATCAACAACAACTCCTACAAACTCGAAATGCTAGGTGAATTTAAAGGTTCTCCAGTGTTCAATGTGCTGATTTGGCTTCTTATATTGCAGATGATGAAGAATTTTTGAGGACAAAACCTTCTCAAGGGGGAGGATGTTGTGGGCACACAACATGAGGTTCCTTTGGTGTGCAAGGGTCCAACCAAAAGATCAGGCTTGCGGATCATAAGAGATGGGTTCTCCAAGGCAGTCCAAGAGATGCTAGAATATAGACAAGACCAGCCTCAAACAACTACTAATTGAAGAAATGGGACAATTGAAGATTGAAGATCAAAATGGTCCATCTGAGGTTCAAGTTCAAGCCGGTCTGATTCAGTTCCTATCCATCGCTCAAAACCAAACCAACTATTTCCACCTTCAATCTCGATCCAATTCCATCCGGTTCAGAGGGCTAATCTGTGTGTTCCAAATAAGGTAAGAAAATAAGATTTCAATTAAGATTTCTAACCAGCTTATTGTTTTTGGCTTGTGTTGGTTATCTATTTTATTTTGGTTCATTGTTTTATTTCCTTTGGACAACAATAAAATTGGGCTATGTTAGCCAATTTCGAGTCTTATTTTGGTGCGGCCAGGATAGGCTGTTCTTCCCATGTCACTTGAAGGGGATAGATAGAGGGTCGATCTAGAGGCTACTAGCACCCGGATCTGTTGATGAACTTCTCTCCTTGGCGATGTGATTGCATTAGAGATGTGTTGTTACTCAAAGACACATGATTACCATGTATTGTCGACGATGGATCACAAGGAATTCCTTCCTTTATATGAAGATTAATGTTCCTTTAGATGAACAGAGAAAGCAGTAAGAAGGCAGGCAGTTTTCTGAAAAGTTTCGTGTATTGAATGAATGAAACAACTTCCCAGCGGCGCCTATTAAATAGAAAAAGTCCCTTGCCCTAATCCTAAACCAGATTGGTTTAGTCTAATCATATTCCTAATCGAATTACTAATCCTAATCCCACTCGAAATTGGTTTACCCAAATTGAAATCCTAAATCTAACTGTCTTTGGTTTACAGGTTCAACAACACATTTATTTCTGGTCAAAAGTCTTAGTCTTTGTTTGTGTTTTCTAAGTTTCTAATTTTCCATAATTTCTTTATGTTTTTCTGTGACCGTGATGTCTTGCATATTTCCATTGTTTTATCCATTCATCCATATGCATTTGGAGTATCCTTGGAGTTCTTGGAGATGGTTGGATGCATTTGGAGCTAAAAAGAGGAGTTAAAGGTGATCACTGGACGAGCAGGGCGTAGAGTGACGTCCCAAAGCGACACACCAAGGTAGCTCAGGCACCAGAGCGACCTCCAAATCGACCCCTCCAAGTCGCTCGGCCTTTCGTCACTTTGTCGCTTGAAAACCACCCTGGAGTGACGTCCCGGAGCGACATACAAGGTGACTCCAAGCTAGAGTGACGTCCCAGAGCGACCCCTCCAAGTCGCTCGGACTTCTCTCACTTTGTCGTTCGAAAACCACCCTGGAGTGACGTCCCGGAGCGACATACCAAGGTCACTCCAAGCCAGAGTGACGTCCCGGAGCGATGACCATAGGTCGCTCCCATCCAGAGCGACCTCACCAGAGCGACCTCACCAGAGCGACGTGCACAGGTCGCTGCGCGTCTTTGTTTGGACAAAACTTAAGTTATTTCAGGGGCCTTTTGGTCATTTTGTTTCATTGTTTTAAATTTTCTAAACCTAAGTTAAGTACCTCCGTAAGCCGTTTCTGGGTAGTCAATCTTTGTTCTTGAAGAAAAACACAAAAATCTTTCGGAAAATTCATCTTCTAAGATATTGTTTCATTGTTCTATTGTTGTTACTTGTCTATTCCATCATCTACATGACTAAGCTTGAATCCAATAAGGGTTTAAGAGGAATCATGATGATTAGTGAGTAAATCATCATTGAATTCATGGGTTAGGGAGATTAAGGGTGATTAGGCTAGATCTAGGATGTTTAGTGTAGATTTCTCTTATACCTTGCTAGTAGAGTATTCATATTGCATCTTTTGAGTTTGCCTCTCAAAGGTTGAGCTTTAGGCATTTCCCACCCACAAGGTGTTTGATGAATTTCCGAGCCAATTCTCCTAAGCTTTTAACATTCTTTACCAGGGACACTTGTTGTTAAAGGTGTTAAAATGGCTAGTAGACTTATTTTTAATGATTACTTCCATAACATTCAACCGAAGACATTTGATGCCTGAGTTATATTTGTAAATGAATATTCATCTAGACATAGAGCTCGTTTAGAATCTTGTCTAGGCTTAAGGTTGATAGTTTAATTGATCAATCGCCATATTTAGTTTGAATCTTCATCACGCAAGGTCTAATTCCCTTTACCCATAGTTCTCCTTTATCTTAATTGTCAAAGCTTTTTCATTTATCATACTTAGTGTTCTGTTATTGCATTTTAATCACATGATCGCACTTAGATTAAGCTAGTACTTGTATTTTCAATGCTTTTATATCTCTCAGAACTGGTTCGGCAATCTCTTATACTACAACATTTGCCTTAGGAGCCTTGAAAACTCCTAACATCAAATTGGCGCCGTTGCATAATTCTGAGTCGATTAGAACATTGAGATTTAATCACTGCTTGAGACTAATTCATTTTTCTTTTATTTAGTTATTGATTCTCTGTCTTTATCTCTTTTTGGCATTTCAAGTATATGAACTTGAGGAGAAAGGGCACAACAAACCTAGTTCCACGAGTTCCAGATATCAAAGCTTACGAAAGAACAATCACAAGACAGAGAAGACAAGAAGAGCAACACGATCAGCTACATGAGTTGAATATTGACATGGATCCACCAAACGGAAAGAACAATAACAACTCTCTACCACCAGGTGGTAACAATGCACCACAAGGGCCAGTTCACCCACCTCGACAAGCTCGCGCCATTGGTGCTTATGACCGTCCAAATGTCAATGGTCAAAGGTTGGGCATCCGCGCTCCACCGGTGGAAGCCAACAACTTTGACGTCAAACCAGGACTCCTCAACGTGATCGAGAACAGCAAGTATCATGGCTTGCTTGTAGAAGGCCCATTTGATCACTTGAACAAGTTTGACAGTTACTGTGGATTGTCAAAAACTAATGGTGTGTCCGAAGATGCTTTCAAGCTCAAGCTTTTCCCTTTCTCTTCGGGAGATAAGGCACGTCAGTGGGAGAAGACTATACCCAGTGACACCATCACTACTTGGGATGAGTGCAAGAGAGCATTCTTGGAGAAATTCTTCTCTTCCTCCAGAACTGCTAAGCTGAGAAACGAGATCTCTAGTTTCCAACAAAAAAAACTTGGAAGGATTCAGTGAAGTCTAGGAGAGATTCAAAGGCTACCAGTCCAAATGCCCACATCATGGTTTCTCTAAGGAGAGATTGCTTAGCACATTCTACAGAGGTGCTCTTCCTAAGTACAGAGCCAGATTGGACACTTCAAGGAATGGGTTCTTCTTGGGCAGAACTGAGGAAGATGCAGAGGAGCTGGTTGACAACATGGTGAAGAGTGATGCAGTCTACAGTGCAGAACACGACAGAGTCAGTAGGGGTGATGACAAGCAGACAAGAAAGGAGATCAAGGCTTTGGAAGATAAGATCGACCTCCTCATTCCTGAAAAATCCACCCAAGAGCAGGTGAAATTTGTGGGTAACACCAAGCAGGAAGAACAACCTACTGTCACTGAGGTTGATGGCTTGGAACGGCAAGAAGAGTTGTGTTTCATCAACAACAATGGTAGTTGGTACAGAAAAAAGCCTAGCTTCCAGTACAATTACCCACAGAAGTCTTATTCCAACAACCAACAAGGCAACTACCAGTCTTAGCTGACTCCACTTGGTTTCTCAAACAAAGGGAACCAATCTTCTCAACAACAAGCTAACCCTTCTACCTCTGGTCCTCAGGGAAACAACATTGAAGCTCTACTGAAACAGATCCTTGAGTTTCACACTAGAAGTGAGAAGCAAGTTGGCTATGAGCTGAAGAACCTTCACTCCAAGATTGATGGGTTTTACAATGAGCTAAACAACAAGTTCAGGGCTTTGGAAAACCAGTTTGCTTCCATGAACACTCACCAAAATCGCCATCAAGGGTCACTACCTGGAAAATCAGAGCAAAATCCCAAGAAGACTATGAAAGCTATTACCCTCAGGAGTGGAAAACAATTACCTCCAAAAGCTCTCACCAAGGATGCTGAGAAACAAGGTGAGGGGGTGGCCATCAACATATATGATGAGGTTGTGATTGTGGATGAGAAGATCATTGATGAGATCTTGGAGAAGATTAGGGAAGCCAAGGGTAAAGGAAAAGTTAGGGAAGAGAAGAAAACAATGAAACATGGTGAAGCTGCTGCTCTAGCAAATGAGAATTCTTTTGTTCCTCCCCCTTATGAATCCAAACTCCCATTTCTTGGAAGATTCAAGAGGCAGCTGCTAGAGAATTACAAAGCTCTGTTTGAGAAGCAAATGAGTGAAGTTCAGGTCACAATGCCCATCATTGATGCTTTCATGCTAGCTCCTCAATACAGCAAGTTCCTGAAAGATGCCGTAGCTGCAAAGAAGAAAGAGATGGAGGGCATGATGATCCTTACTCATGAGTGCAGTGCTATCATCCAGAGGCTTGATGTTCCAAAGAAGCTAGAGGATCCAGGATGCTTCACACTACCTTGTGCTCTTGGACCTATGGTATTTGAGAGATGTCTCTGCGATTTGGGAGCTAGTGTCAGCTTGATGCCTTCGTCTGTTCCAAAGAAGCTTGGATTCCCTCAGTACAAGAAGTGTAGACTCTCTCTGGTGTTGGTTGATCGTTCAGTGAAGTACCATGTCGGTATCTTGGAATACCTCCATGTGAAGGTTGGAAACTATGAGATCCCTACTGATTTTGTGGTACTTGAGATGGGGGAGGAAGCTCAAGATCCCTTGATCCCTGGAAGGCCATTATTAGCCACAGCATGAGCTATTGTTAATGTGAAAGAAGGCAAAATTGATCTCCATTTGAGTAAAGGGCACATTCTCCACTTTGACATCAAGGAGATAATGAAGAAACCAACTATGCAAGGGAAAGTCTTCTACATTAAAGAGATGGACACTCCTGCTGATGAGCTCCTTGAAGAGTTATCACTAGAGGACCCTCTACAGCATGCTCTGACGATAGAGAGAGGGCCAAGTGATTGAGAACGAGGAGAGCACTTCCTACGTGATGATGCTGTATTCCCACATAGGGTTTGCTAGTGAGGATCAGTATGAGGAGCTGCCACAAGTGCTTCATCAAGTAGCCTCAGTCACTCAACAAGAAGACGTCCAGCAAAATGACTGGAGCGAGCTCAAGGCTCCTAAAGTGGACCTTAAACCTCTTCCCCATGGTGTAAGGGTCCTACAGAGATGTGAAGACACCAACCTCGAAAACCACCCTGGAGCGACGTCCCACAACGACCCCCCGAGGCCGCTCCAGAGCCAGTCCATTGAGATCGAGATTGACGAGGTTCAGAGCCAGCCACGATTTGAAGGTTTCAGCCAGCCACCAGGTGGCTACTACACCACATTCCCGCCGGACGACGAGCCTGGGCCATTCGCCCCTCCCCGCTTCCCATAGATGGTACTCCTTCACCTTCCATTGTATATACCAGTTTTTATTTTGTATTTTAGCTCTCTTTTGGGTATCTCTTTCAACTTAACAACTCAGAAACTGTGTGACTTAAGTTTGGGGGAGGTACCAAGTACTTAATCATGTTTTATTTGATGATTTTGAGTCTCATGCATTGCATTGTACATACATATATGCATAGAAAAAAGCAAAAAAAACATGATTTTGAAAAACACAAAAAGAAACATGTAGTTGCATCATTTATCTTCTTAAGATTGAGTACACAGCATATAGGTTGTATTCATATGCATTGGGAGCAATGATTTTAAAATGCCTTGTAAAAAACACTTGTCAAGAGCTCAAAATGATAAACATATCTTGCATGATTTGAGCCTTGAAAACTCTTCTTGAAACATGTTTGCTTGCTTGATATTGACATTGTTCTTGAAACCAGCTCCAATCTGCAATTTGGCTTAATAAACTTAATCTCTCTTGCATATGGGCACTTGCATACTTGATCATGGATCTCATACACATTTGGGCTATCTTATTCCATTTTACCACTCTTTTGTTAGCCCAAATGGTACTCCACCCCCTTGAACCCAAGCCATTCTTTTTTGAGACCAAACATTTAATATGCATGAGTGAGGCCTCTTTTGATAGCTTTTCATGTAAAAAATCTTGAGAGTATTGAAGGCGACATAGGATTGTTCTCATCTCTTGCTAGCATAGGAACCTCTTTTGAGCTAGCATCTAGGATGGTGAGTGGGTTTATGTGTTCTAAAAGTTAATATCTTGGGTTTTGGATGTGAGATTATGTGAAATTTGAGCTAAAGTGTATCTTGAGAAAAGAAAGAAAGCCACTAGGGACCAAAGGAAATGAAAAGAACCTCTAGATTGTGTCTAAAGAAACCCCCCTCCTAAAAAATAGAGTAAGATTCAATAAGTTTGGGGGAAGAGATGTGCAAGGAAAGAAAAGTTAGAGCTAAGTAGTAGAAAGTATGTAAAGAGTCCCTAGTTGGTTGTGTTAATCGTACAAAAAAAAGAGAGAGAGACTTTTTCATTGGGTTAGTGATGCGAGTAAAGGTTATTTTGGGTCATGGGATGAAGAAAAAGGGTTAGAATTTGTGATCATTTAGGAAAATGGTAGAATGATGAGAATAAGACTGTAACATCCCGAGTTGTGATATATGGAAAGGTTTAAGAGAATTGATTTGGCTACCTATGTCACCAAAGTTGAGTTACCTTTTCCGTCACTCATCCATTTAGAACTCCATGGTTAAGTGTGCTTGAGCTGGAGTAGTGAAAGGATGGGGGACCTATCGGGAAGTGATTCGCGATACCGTGCAAGTGAGGCCAAAACACGGGGAAAGGTCGGGTGGTGATTGCAGGGTCAGTAAACAATGATTTCGAGCCTTGGAAAAATTAACGCATGGCCATCAGACGGGATGGGGCCAACAGGCCGAGTGAGCGGGCGTGTGTGGCCCATTAGCCGTGGGCGATCTACAGATTAATTGGTGACAGCTTGTCTTGTGGGAGTGTTGTTAAAGGGTGAGGACCTGGGTTCGAGTCTCACCAACAACCTAATTATGGAGTTAATGAGAACTCATAATGGAGGGGTTGGGGTCGGTGCGCTGCAGCGCTGTGAACCTGAGGTCTATGGGACAATGAGGTCCACGGGACGGGTTGTTACAAAGATTATGTATGCATAAGTTTCCTCTAGTCTTAGATAAATTTTGCATAATGATCAAGCTCCTTATTCCTGAGTGATAGTCACTAAAAATGATACATTTGAGCCTTCCTCTTCATTCTCATTAGAGCATTCGCTTGCCTAGCCAAGTGATTGAGATCATGTGCCCATTTGTGAGAATTCACCTTGTGTGTGTGTGTGTGAACTAATGTGAGAGTTGGTTGAAAGAACTTTTTAATTGAAGAGTTTTGCACTTTGCTTAAAGGCATAAGAGTGTTGATAGGCCTAGAGAAGCTAGAGTACAATAAGAGAGTGTGATCATGCTATTTGCCATGTCTCTTTAGGATGTCAAGTTGAGTTTTTAGATGTGTTTCTTTTGGCTATGAGCTCCCACCTTCAAACCTCTCTTCCTATGAGTTATAGAAAATTCACTTGTGGACAAGTAAAGAATAAGTTTGGGGAAATTGATGTCTTGCATATTTCTATTGTTTTATCCATTCATCCATATGCATTTTGATCATATAGACTAGGATTTAGTCATTTCTAGGTTGCATTTTGCATACATGAGTTCTTATCAGGTATTGGAGTATCCTTAGAGTTGTTGGAGATGGTTGGATGCATTTGGAGCTAAAAAGAGGAGTTAAAGGTGATCATTGGACGAGCAGGGCGTAGAGTGACGTCCTGGAGCGACACACCAAGGTAGCTCATGCACCAGAGCGACCCCTCCAAGTCGCTCGTCCTTCCGTCCCTTTGTCGCTCGCAAACCACCCTAGAGTGACATCCCGGAGCGACATACCAAGGTCACTCCAAGCCCGAGTGACGTCCCAGAGCGACATACCAGGGTCACTCCAAGCCAGAGTGACGTCCTGGAGCGACCCCTCCAAGTCGCTCGTCCTTCTCTCACTTTGTCGCTCGAAAACCACCCTGGAGTGACATCCCGGAGCGACATACCAAGGTCACTCCAAGCCAAAGTGATGTCCTGGAGCGATGACCATAGGTCGCTCCCATCCAGAGCGACCTCACCCGAGCGACATGCACAGGTCGCTGCGCATCTTTGTTTGGACAAAACTTAAGTTATTTCAGGGGCCTTTTGGTCATTTTGTTTCATTGTTTTAAATTTTCTAAACCTAAGTTAAGTACCTCCGTAAGCCGTTTCTGGGTAGTCAATCTTTGTTCTTGAAGAAAAACACAAAAATCTTTCGGAAAATTCATCTTCTAAGATATTGTTTCATTGTTCTATTGTTGTTACTTGTCTATTCCATCATCTACATGACTAAGCTTGAATCCAATAAGGGTTTAAGAGGAATCATGATGATTAGTGAGTAAATCATCATTGAATTCATGGGTTAGGGAGATTAAGGGTGATTAGGCTAGATCTAGGATGTTTAGTGTAGATTTCTCTTATACCTTGCTAGTAGAGTATTCATAATGCATCTTTTGAGTTGGCCTCTCAAAGGTTGAGCTTTAGGCATTTCCCACCCATAAGGTGTTTGATGAAATGCCCGAGCCAACTCTCCTAAGCTTTTAACATTCTTTACTAGGGACACTTGTTGTTAAAGGTGTTAAAATGTCTAGTAGACTTATTCTTAATAATTACTTCCATAACATTCAACCGAAGACATTTGATGCTTGATTTATGTTAGTAAATGAACATTCATCTAGACATAGAGCTTGTTTAGAATCATGACTAGGCTTAAGGTTGATAGTTTAATTGATCACTCGCCATTTTTAGTTCGAATCTTGATCACCCAAGGTCTAATTCCCTTTACCCATGAGTTCTCCTTTATATTAATTGTCAAAGCTATTTCATTTATCGCACTTAATGTTCTGTTATTGTATTTTAATCTTAGTCATAATTCAAAACCAATCAATCACATGATCGAACTTAGATTAAGCTAGTACTTGCATTCTCAGTGCTTTTATATCTCTCGGAACTGGTTCGACAATCTCTTATACTACAACATTTTCCTTAGGAGCCTTGAAAACTCCTAACATCAGATCATTGTTACTATAAATATGTAAACTCTTCTATAAATAAAATCAGTCTAAGTTTGAGTTATATTTTGATTTCTTCTTTTCTCTGAGTGAGTGAGAGAGTTCTTTAACTAATTCATTGGTTGAACCGGCTTGTTGATTTGGTGGTCATCCAATTCATCTTTTTGGTGGTTAGCCAACACATTCATTCTTTCTTAGGTGGTTAGCCTTAGATTGTGGGTATATCAAAAGTCATTCCGCATCTCTTGACGTTCCTTTCAATCCATTTCAGTTCCAGAAGTGCTTTTGCCTTCTCGGATCATATCCAACACCCAGCTAAAGTGATCCTTCCCGATTCAGGGCGTATCAGTATGAATCACCGTTACGGAGACGTCGCAAGCTGAGGAAGAAGAAGATATCAGTTGGGTTCAGACTGATATCACATGTCTTGAAGAAAGGTAGAATCTCAGTGAAGAAACTTAGTGATGGTGATGATTTCAAGAAGGTGAAATCATGGTGCAGTAAGTTATCTCTCAAGTCTCTCGGTGATGAAGCAACTGTGTTACTGCGATCATGGTACTGCATGCATGGTACTGCGAGCATGGTCGGTAAAGGATCTTGGAGGTTTATGGGTCAAGCACAAAGGATTCAAGACTAAAGCAAGACAGTGGAGCAATGAGGTTTTGTTCATGTTCTGGGTTGTGTGTTTCGTTGAGGCTAACGTGAGGAGGATGTCTTAACACTTAGAGAGCTTGGTTTCTTATTGAGAAGGGAAAGAGCCTGAAAGATTTCGACGCAGGTTTTGCAATAAGAAAGTGTCAAGCACGCATAAGGTTCAAGTCTCAGAGTTTTTGTTTTTGGTACTCATGGTTTGTGATTCTCAAAGAACTGAAAGCTGGTTAGAACACAAGAGAGGCATACTGGTTTTACATAGGAGATAACCAAAGTTGTACTAGGTTTCAAGTTGTTTTCTTTGGTTAAATTCTGGTGTGAAAGGATTATGCGGTGCTGGTGTTCAAGTTTTTGCTGAGAGAATAAGCTGGAGGTAACTGATAGGTTCTAGTTCGTAGAAGAACAGAGCAATGAAGATGGAAGCTTGAGGGAGAAGAAACATATGAGACAAGATGGTCAACGTGGATAGCAAAGACTCTGAGTGGAATAGAGTCTTTGCCCAAGACTGTTATATAAATAAGCCGAAGCTTCTTTCTAGTTTTCTTATGCTGAATATTGTAGAGAGTGCAGACGCCATGAGACTCCTTTCATCACGATCTCCATGAGATCGTGATTGGATCTTCAGACACGGATCACCATGGGATCATGATCTGAGATTCACTTTATCAGCTATTTCTATCTTGTAATCGGTGTTCCTCTTTGTAAACGTTGGGTTTGATATCAATACGAAAGGTTACAGAGAGTTTACAGAGAGATCGGAGTTGTGAACTTATCAAATTGGTGCGTTCGTAATCGAGATCAAATCTAACGCTATGAGCTTCGTGGAGATTCCTGTTTTCGAATGTTTTGCGTTACTTCAATGGATCGATTGGATGGAGACGAAGTTTGCACATATTAGGATTCCAGACTCGTGGAAGCTGAACATGGCGAAATCCTTGATTGAAGGAGAAGCAAAAACGTATCTTAACCAAACGTGTTTACCTTTCCAGAGCTGGGACTCATTGAAAGCGGAGTTGCTGTTCATGTATGGTGATGAAGATAGATCCAGAGAGGCTCATGTTACAAGAGAGGAATTGTTGTTTCATTGATCGATGTTGCCCGAACAAATGGATTCATGATCCACAACACGAGGTACCTGTTTCTCTCTCAGAATCTGATGGAGCTGGTATAACGTTAGGTTATCAGCATCATCAATTCGTTTTTGCAAGTAGAAACAGTATATTGAAGAACAATAATATGCCGAGTTTCAATGGCTCTAGTCCTTTTCTTTGGCTCTTGAGAATAGAGAAATATTTTAAGAGTTGTCAATTTGTCGAGGATGAGAGATTAGGAAGGTTGTATGAGTGCCTTGAAGGAGAAGCTTTCTTTGGTTTAAGAAGGAACTATTCTATGGTGGGTTCAGCAGCTGGAGTGAGTTTAAGCGCAGGATTGTGGCACGTTTTGCTCTGGTCAGAAGTTGTTCTCGTCAAGAAGTAACACGGACGATGAGAGTGCAGTCTCAGGCTGTTGTTGAGCGAGAATCGAGTTCTGAAAATAAATCAGTGGAGACTGAGAAGACTCCAGTAGCAGACTCAATTCAGACTGAGCAATTGCTATACACAAGTTATTCAGATACGGTGATTGAAGTTGATCATGAGGTGACACCAATGTCCCAACCCCCAATATCAAAATCTGTTCGTGAATCTGGCCGTAGAGAGGCATTGTTGGAGTATATGGAAACAGATATCGTGTGTGAGGTTCAGAAGCAAGTCATGAGTTCATTTGTGTGGGAGATACCATCGGAGGTGGGTGAGTTTTGTAGGCCATAAACAGGGGGGAGCTCTACACTAAATGCCTACAATGTGTTCGCTCAAATGTTTATTCAGGGAGATGTGTTACAACAAGCCATAAACCAGCAGAAAAAATCCAAATCTTGGAAGTTCAAATTCAAACCAGAGATGCCATGCGGTCCAGATTTTTCATTGAGTGAAAGAGGGCAACCAGTATAACAGAAAGAGGACGTGATTTTGGCGCTCTGGTAGTCCGTACGACTTTGGATATGGAGAGTAATGTCTGCTTTGGAGAGGGTGATGCAGGTATTTGGAGTGATGGACAGCGGGTTACTCGATTAGGAAAGAACAGTGTTACTGTTTTAGCAGTCTTGCAAATATTGTGGTGTTGTTCTCGTGATGTTCAAGCCTGTGTTACAGATTCATTCAAACAATTGCACAATCTCTTCCAGAATTTAAGATTTGAGGCAGTTGATCACTCAGCACATGATGGTGAAGTTCGTACAGTACGAGGATCAATATCAGTGGTGGACGATAACATTGCTCAGTACGTGCAGAAGAGGGATAAGATACGCACACGGTCTACATCAAAACGTAGTTGCAAATTCAGCACTGTGGGACAGAGATTATTGAGATTACTTCTTGGGTTTCATGCTAAAATTAATGGCATTGGAAGTCATGTTGGGGATACAGCTGCAGTAGCAGTACAATTCTCTGTACAAACTTCTTCATTGGCACAACAGGATTCCAAGAATCTCAGAACATTTCAGACCATGGGCGTGTGGAACCAGACACACATATCACAGTGGATGTGTAAAATGATAATTAGTTGGGCTTCGGGAGATCTACAACTACTTGAAAATGGTGATATGACTTTCCCTTTGTTATTTGTGATGGACACAAGTGTAGAGACTGCTGTACAAGAGGGATTCAAGCCAGAGATAGTACTGTATCATGCTTTTGATTTCTGGTTCTGGAGACAGGGAAAAAGGTGTATGGCTGCCCCAATGTTTCAGAGAGGAATGAAAGAGGAGACTTGGATGTTCAAGATTCACAACGCAGGCAATTGTGTTTGACATAATCTCTACGGATCTATTTCTCATGTGTGGCACCGTTAGAAGAACAAGACCAAGAAAATGCAGATAATTCCAGAGTTTCTGATATTCGGGTTAATGCATAAGTTTGGTGTTAAGCTCTCTGCGAACGGACATGTACACTTCTTACTTCAGAGATGGCTGGCAGAGAGAGTCTTTTTGTTGATGGGTATAAATGGAAAGCTGCAGAAATTTCGAGAGCGACAGATGCAGAAGAAGAAACGTTGTTCTAAAACTTATATGCTCAATTATAAACAGAGACCAACCAAAAAATGGTACTTGGACAGAAAAGTTGTCGCCAGCTGGTCTAGGTGCTTCAGTGTTAATACACATGGAGGAGTTGGAATTTTTTACAGAGGAGATTATGAGGAGCTGAGCGGTGTTTTAGTTGTACAATGCGGGTCTCATATAGTAGACCAACGTGTTCATTTGAAGATAACAGAGTTGCAACCAGCTTTAGAAGGGAGAGGTTTGCTGTTATTCCAAGTCCATCATCACATAAATAGGATGCAACATCGTCTAACTGCTGTTCTTTCAAGCCTTCAAATCGAGTATAGTGGTGCAAAGGAAGCAGTTAACACAAGAGGGCATAAACGTTTTGGTATTTGGCATCGTTGGAGAAGCAGGGATTGCGTCCATGGCGTTTTTGGAGTGGTTATGACATGGGAGATGTACTCAACCAGCTTTCAAAGTGGGGAGAGGCTGCAAATATTTTTTTCTGAGGATGGTGAACCTATGAGAGTATCATTGGAGAAGTTCAGCTGTTGGTAATTAGCTTTCCAAGTGCCACCACAACAACTTCTATGTTCTCAGCTTGAGGACAAGCTGCATCTGAAAGGGCGTGGTATTGATAGGTTCTAGTTCGTAGAAGAACAGAGCAATGAGGATGGAAGCTTGAGGGAGAAGAAACATATGAGACAAGATGGTCAACGTGGATAACAAAGACTCTGAGTGGAATAGAGTCTTTGGCCAAGACAGTTATATAAATAAGCCGAAGCTTCTTTCTAGTTTTCTAATGCTGAATATTGTAGAGAGTGCAGACGCCATGAGTTTCCTTTCATCACGATCGCCATGAGATCGTGATTGGTTCTTCAGACACGGATCGCCATGGGATCATGATCCAAGATTCACTTTATCAGCTATTTCTAACTTGTAATCGGTGTTCCTCTTTGTAAACGTTGGGTTTGATATCAATACGAAAGGTTACAGAGAGTTTACAAAGAGATCGGAGTTGTGAACTTATCAGTAACACATTAGATTGAAGGACTAGGGGACACCTTAGGAGGTAGACTACTATGTGTTGGTGGAAGCTTATATATCAGTTTTGGTTTTCAGAGTTAAGAGAAGTATATGGTGTTTTGAGTATGGATCAAGATCAGCAAATCAGTCTATGAGAGCAGGGAAATAAATTTGAAGGCCTTCAAATTTTGGTTCAGATTTGAGGGAAGCTTGTGTGCGCTTGTTTATTTTGAGAGGTAAGGCTCAGAAGCTCAAGAATCTAAGAAGTCTACAGATGGTGAACATGGTCAAGAGGTTTGATCATAGAGTCTGCAACGTTTAGACGTTTGTTGTAGAGTCTTAAGTGAAGCAGCAGATGGTGAGTTTCGAGACGTGATGAGCCTTGACGAGGTGATCCGGGAAAGGAAGTTTAAGTAAAATCTTAAGGTTCAGACATGGCCAAAAAGGGAGTTCTACAAGGAAGCTGCATAAGTAGAATAATTTTTGGGTAAAGATTGATGTGTGTGGGAAGAAGGCATGAATGTTCTCCAAAGGAGCTAGACTGTGACTGAGACAAGATCATGTTGGAGTTCTCAGTGGCAGCAAGAAGAACTTGTGGAGCAGTGTTATTTTCTGATGTAGTAACGGATAGGGGTAGACGTGATTGTTTAGTTTAAGAATGCCCAAAAGCATCTACGAATTTGAATGTGTTGAGATCACTAATGGTCTAACCGAAAACAAGGGTTTAGAAAGCAAAGCTTCTGTTTTATAAATCAATAATAATGTGTCTCTTACAAATCAAGAGCTCACTATTTATATTAATATGAAAAAACCTAAGTACTTAAGGATTAGGATCTAATCTTTTATCCTAAAATATTAAATCATTATCTTTCTAACGTTAAGAAAACTAGTGTTTATCTAAAGAAAAAAAATATAAAGAAAATAATTAAAACCAAAGCTATAATTAAATGATCCAAGCTGCATCATTTTCAGAGGAGTTTCTGAGAAAAAAATCCAGAGAGCCAAGTCAGTGTCAACAACAAATTCTAGCAAGGTCTCAGCATATGGAGTTAAGAGGTTCAGCACGTGGTTACAAGATGTGAAGAGGATGTCACAGCCATCATGGGTTCTTCATAGAGAATATGAAGTACAGGGACATCAAGGCAGAGTCAAAATAGGTATGATCAGATATTATCTAACATACATTTGAACTCTGGTTTTGCAGGTATTCACAGGAACATAAAGCACAATTCGAGGTGGAGCTGTTTCAAGGAATTACCAAGCTGAACAAACTCAGAAATTTCTCAAATGAAGTTATAGAGAGAGACAAAGACCGAGGTTGTTGGGTTCTCTCAAGGGTAATACTTCAAGGAATGTGGTCAGCGACGGTGGTGCTTATAGTAAGGAAAGTCAAGAGAAGATTCAAATATCAGAGGCATGATATTTTGAAGCTGATAGGCAGAGAACTTTCAGTGAAGTCTGAGAAAGGCAAAGGTGCATGTACACGAAGGATTGGTGGATCAATGCAGGTCAGAATGTGCTAGTTTCTGCAACAGGAAAAGGGTCTCGAGAATTTTCACAGGTTATGTGAGTATGAGGCAAAGTAGAAGCCATTGGAAGAAAGAATTCGGTTTCTAGCTTACTCGATGGTGCTCTATACGTCAACTGAAATATGACACTGCTGGTTATATGAAGATAATTGACATGAAACTCATGGTTAAGGTTCTGCTTATAAAAGTTCTAAGGCAATGCTCAGGTGGTTTTCAGAAAGCTTCAGAAATATTTTTCTTAGCCGTCCAGAAAAGTCGGTTCGTAAGCATCTGAAGAAATTGAGATGGTAGCAGGATTTACATTCTGAATTATAAAAAAAAAATACAGAGTCCGACAAGGAAAGAGTCAAGATATCAAGGATATAACAGGAGAAGTGTCTTGAGCATTGACACAAAGTTGTTCATTCAAAGGTGGAATGATCTCAGCAGTCAAAGTCGCCTTCAACCAAAAGGCACAAGGAAGCAAAGGGAAGCTTCTTGGTGGATCTACTGGTATAAATGGATTTTCTGCAGTGGTTGCAGTGATAATGAATGTACGCCATGAGGTCTGAGACACACTATCAAGCAACATGCCATGATTGAAGATGAGACAGTGATTAGTAACTCTCAAGGTTAAGCTAAGGTTGAGATAAATATGGAGTTTTTTTGAAGGAGTCAAACTTCAGGTGGAGTCTCTACAGGTACAAGAAGCACAAAAAGCTTATGAGAAGTTTAGTTGCAGGTGGAGTAATGAAGTCAGACGGTTTCAGAGGATGGTTAGCTCACGAGGGAAGAGTTAAAGAGAATGAGTCACCGGTTTCAATAGGCTTCATGGGTGATAAAACTGTTCGATCAAACTGTAAAAACGAAATGGGCCAAGCCCAAAACTTTAGATAAAAAAAAGAAAAGTTGCAGAGTCCCACATGGGAGAAAATGAAAGAAGAGGAGCAATATATATATGTTCTCTTAATAGGAGATGTTAAACAGCTCAGGGAAAGAAAAACCTTCCCACGCGCGTGCGCCGCCGTCTGGCTTGGGTCTCGATGGAGGATCTCCGGCCCATTAAGATTTTTTTGGACCAAGTTATGTCTGAATTTTTGGCCCATTTTTCAGCCAAAAAAACAACATGCATTTTGTTTAAAACGACAAGTAGTTTGTCTCAAAACGTCATGCAGTTGTTCTCCTCACAGATATTTATAAAAATAAGAAAAGAGCGTGCCTTTGGGGATTAAGTTTCGTAACTTAAATCCTCCGAGATTTTTGCCAAATCCCCACTAACAAACGCACGTTTTGCAGCTGTTACGGGAAACTGCTCATTTTCTACTTCTTTAAATATCGTCTCTCCTCTCCTTCATTCTTCACATTTTCACACAGAAAAATTCCAACACAACTCCACAGCGTAAGTCTAGAGAGTGTTTCGTAGAAATTATAGTTCGTTAGGGCGTTTCACGAGTGAGCGTGATTCCTCACCATGGTTATATCATGGGACTCTTTATTCGTACAGTTTCGTCTCACTACGGAGTGAATATTCCGAGTTAAGGAAAGAGATCATATCTCGCTCCATGTTTTATTGTTATTTAAGAATCATCTATTTCCTTAACTCGTTTCTAATATTTCGTTTATGTGAGTCCGGATTTCCGGCTACTACAATCTTAACTCTGAATCGCTTTAGTTCTAAAGCTTTTAATCGGATTGAGAACGATTTATAGAACGGTTTTGGTTATACTTGGAACGGTGTTTGCGATTTGCTTCTCGCATTTCCGCGAAACGTTTCTTACTTGTCCAAAAATGGTTTGCGTTTTGCTCTGTATCTCTATCGCGAAAGGTTTTTTTTGTATGATTCATAAAAACGTTATAAAATGATTCGTTTACACAAAAGCTTTCTTAAGCGAGTTGTGAAACAATCTACAAGTCTACACAAACGGTTTATGTAAACGCTTTTAAGCGAGTTTGCAAAACGTTTTTCAGACTTATATCGATAAGATTTGGTCGTTTGTAACGCTTTAAGCGATATAATAAAAACACCATAAATGACAATCGATTTACACTACTATATATTGAAATAATATGTTATTTAATGACTGGAGTCTAATCCGCTTTCATGTTTTCTCAACAGAAAAATGACGGAAACTAATAACACCCCCGTTGACATCACCATTGATACGCAAACTCCACTCAACACTGCTCAAACTGATGTAACCATAACAACCGTTGATGCAACAGCAACAACCGCTGCAACAACGACACCTACCCTTCCAGTGGGAAATGTTGCTGACGAAACCACGCGTCGTAGCTTGTTTGGTGATGGTCTCTATCAAACGGGTCCTATTCATGGAACCACAAGTGTTCGGTTCCAGTTGCAAATCCTCCAACTATACCAAGCTTGTTCACTCAAGGTATAATGCCTGACAAGTTTGACGGAAAATGCTTCAAAACGTGGCAAAAGAAGATGATGTTCTTCCTGACAACAATGAAGCTGGATAAATTCACTCAGGAGGACAAACCCATTGTCCCTTACGGGATTGATGATGTGTACGCTCTTGTAACTGTTGACAGTTGGGTGCAGTCCGACTTCATGTGCAAAGGATACATTTTGGGTCGTCTTATTGACCCATTGTACCAAGTCTACTGTGAGATCCCCACATCCAAAGAGTTATGGAGATCATGGACAAGAAGTACAGAGGTGAGGACGCTGGCTGCCAGAAGTATGTGGTTGCAAAATTCCATAACTTCAAAATGGTGGATTCAAAACCCATCATGGATCAGGTGGAAGCGTTTCAGCTCATTTGCCATGAAATTTCTGCTGAAGGAATGTCCATCTGTGAGACATTCACAACTCTCAGCTTCATCCAAAATCTTCCTCCAAGCTATGCAGAATTCAAGAACTACCTGAAGCATAAAAAGAAGAAGATGGGACTCGAAGATCTCATTCAGAGGCTTCAGATGGAAGCCAAAAACCGAAATGATGACAAGTTGCTCCAAGCTAAAGAGCACAGTGTCAACGTGGCTGAAATGAAAGGTAAAGGAAAGGTAATTGCTCGCTCTCCTGCCAAGCCTTCCAAAACAGCTGCAATTTTGAGGGTTTCTGGTCCAAACTTCAAGAAGAAAGGCATTGAGATCAATGCGAATGTGGGGAAATTCAAGAGAAAATGTCACTACTGCCGCAAAGTTGGTCACATGACTTCTGAGTGTCGCAGTAAGATCAGAGATGAGAAGGCTCAGGCGAATCTCACTGAAGAAGATCTTGTTGCAGTGGTGACTGAAGTCAACACGGTTGAAAGCAAAAACCCTAAGGAATGGTGGTATGACACTGGTGCCACCACCCACATTTGCACTGATAGGGCGATGTTCAGCACCTATCAGAAAAGCAAGACTCAGGAGAAGCTGTTCATGGGAAACACTGTAGTCTCCAAGATTGAAGGTCGCGGCAATGTGATTCTGAAGATGACATCTGGACGTGAAGTCACTCTGCAGAATGTAAAGCATGTGCCTGACATGAGGAAGAACCTTGTCTCGGGAACCTTTCTCAGCAAGAATAGATTCGCCACTAGTCTTGAGGCAGACAAGCTCGTGATTAGGAAGAATGGGGTTTATTTGGGAAAGGGGTATGTTAAGGATGGACTGGTCAAAATGAATGTAATGACAGTCACTCCGAAAATTGTAGTTCCAAAAGTTTCAATGAATAAGAAAGAGTCAGCTGCTTATTTGGCTGAGTCTTTTAATATATGACATGAAAGATTAGGCCATGTAAACTAAAAAACGATACAAAGATTAATGAATCAAAACTTAATCCCAAAATGCAAAACAAGTAAAAAAAAATGTGAAGTATGCGTACATGCTAAGCTCACAAAAACACTCTCACCTCGTGTTGAAAGAACTAACAAACCTCTAGATTTAATTCACACAGATTTATGTGACTTAAAATACGTACAAACTAGAGGTGGGAAAAGTACTTTGTGACCTTCATAGACGACTGCACAAAATATTGTTATGTATATTTATTACATAGCAAAGATGAAACCTTAGAAAAATTCAAAGAATTTAAACTCGAGGTCGAAAATCAGCTTAAAACAACTATTAAAATAGTTAGAAGCGACACAGGAGGCGAGTATGATGGTCTATTTAATGCTTTTTGTAAAGAACATGGAATAATTCATCAAACTACAACTCATTACTCACCAAAATCTAATGGAGTTGCTGAATGTAAAAATCAAACTCTAAAAGAGATGATGAATGCAATGTTGCAGGAATCTGGGTTACCCCAGAACATGTGGGGGGGGGGAGCGTTGCTTACCACTAATTATATCCTCAACAAAATTCCACACTAAGTAACTGGCAAAACTCCATATGAACTATGGAAGGGTAATTTATCTTCGTATAAATACCTCAAAGTGTGGGGGTGCTTGGCAAAAGTTGCGGTACCTCCACCAAAGAAGGTCACTATTGGACCTAAAACAGTGGATTGCATCTTCATCGGGTATGCACATAATAGTACTGCATGTCGGTTTATGGTACATAAATCTGAAATATCAGATATTCATGAAAATACAATAATGGAATCAAGAAATGCATCTTTCTCCGAAGACATTTTCCCATGTAAGGAAAAACAAGGTTCAAAACGAACTCGAGAAGAAAGAGACGACGAAAATGTTTCAGAAATTGAGACAAATGTTGATATTTCAGAAAATGAAAAAGATGAACCTAGAAGAAGTAAAAGAACTCGAAAGGAAAACTCTTTTGGTGAAGATTTTTTAATGTCATTTTTAGTAGAAAATGATCCAAAGACTTTGGCAGAAGCCATGGTCCAAAGACTTTGGCAGAAGCCATGGCTTCACCAGATGCTCCATTTTGGAACGAAGCTGTCAGATGTGAATTTGACTCTATCATGTAAAATTATACATGGTATATAACGTATTTACCACCTGGCTGCAAAGCATTTAGGGAATAGATGGATAACGAAACGAAAACTAAACCCTGATGGAACACCTGGTTTATAAAAAGCTAGGCTTGTATTTCAAGGATTCCGACAAAAAGAAAGTCTTGACTATTTTGACACATATTCTCCAGTAACGAGAATAACCTCAATAAGGCTGATGATAGCAATCGCAGCCCTAAGAAACCTAGAAATCCATCAAATGGATGTAAAAACCCGCCTTTCTAAATGGTGATTTAGAAGAGGAAATTTACATGAAACAACCTGAGGGTTTTGTTATTCCTGGACATGAAAACAAAGTATGTCGACTTGTAAAGTCATTTTATGGGCTTAAACAAGCTCCTAAACAATGGCATAAAAAATTTGACAATGTAATAATGTTGAATGGTTTCAAAATTAACGAATGTGAAAATGCATATACTACAAAACTACCAAAAATGCGTATGTTTTGCTATGTTTATATGTAGATGATATGCTCATTATTGGAAGCAATAAAGATATTATCAATCACACAAAAAACATGCTCAAAGGGAAATTTGAGATGAAAGATATGGGATTAGCAGATGTTATTCTCGGGGTTAAAGTCAGAAGAACTTCAAATGGAATTATCTTAACTCAATCTTACTATGCTCAAACAATATTAAATAGATTTAAAAACTACTCTAATAGTACAGAAAAAACTCCGTTAGATCCCCAAATGCACTTGACAAGGAATTCAGGTGAAGCCCTTTCACAAAACGAGTATGCACGAGTGATTGGAAGTCTCATGTACTTGACCAATTGTACTAGACCAGATCTAGCTCATGCAGTAAATGTACTTAGTCGTTATACAAGTACTCCATGTCATACACACTGAAAAGGTATAAAGAGAGTACTCAATTACTTGCGCTACACCAAAAATTTTGGGCTTCACTATGGTAAAGAACCAGCAGTTTTAGAAGGATACAGTGACGCTAACTGGATATCAGATTCTAAAAACTCAAAATCCACAAGTAGATACGTCGTTACACTAGGGGGAGCAGCTATATCATGGAAATCTACCAAACAAACTGTGTCAGCCAGTTCCACAATGGAATCTGAGTTCATTGCCTTAGACAGAGCAGCGGAAGAAGCTGAATGGCTTCAAAATTTTTTGGAAGATATTTCCATGTGGGAGAAACCTGTACCAGCTATAAGAATACATTGTGATAGTCAATCAGCTATAGCTCGGGCTCAGAATAATCTCTACAATGGCAAATCTCGTCACATCAGAAGACGACATAAGACCATTAGACAACTTATCTCAAATGGTGTAATCACAATAGATTATATCAAATCCGGCTGACAACCTAGCAGATCCATCTACTAAAGGTTTGCCACGAGATATTGTCGCTAAATCACCAAAAGGAATGAGTTTAAAGCCTATAACGAATGTGGATGCTTGATTGTAATCCTACCTACCATGACTGGAGATCCCAAGACGTAGGTTCAAAGGGAAAACAAAATCAAACATAATCTACCAAAAGCACTCTGAGACAAAGAAATCTCTTCCCAAAAAAGTTTGAATTTTTGGCCTATTTTTGGCCTATTTTTGGCCTATTTTTGGATAATGAGATGGTGGGGTAAATTCTGGGATGCGGACACACTGAAAAAGGGCTGTTGCAGGGTCTGCAAGAACAGTTTCAGTAGCATCGATGCAAAGTATTTTTAGTGTTAGAACTAAAGGTTAAAGAGGTTCAAGTCATCTCAGATAAAGGTTAAGCAACAAGAAGGCATTCACGAGTGAATAAAAATGCAGAAACTTCGAACTGCATTTGGGTAAAGAACAAGTGAGTTTTACTTGTGTCTTTGGAGCATCATTAAGAAGGGGATGAAAGTTTCGTCTCAGGATAACAAAGAAGGCATACTCACGTGAGGTTTAGAAACAGTCAAAGCATGTTTGAAGACTGTTAATAATTCAGAATGAGGTAAGGATTGAGTCTGAGACAGAATGTGATGCAAACACCAAGTCTGGTGTGATTTCTCATGAAAGATAAACTTTTATGATATCTATTATGAAATCTACCCAAGACCATATTCTAGATTTGACTTAATTTAATTTTAATATGTTTATGCATTGAGAAGATAGACTAACCTTGATCCATGCTCTTATTGGTTTGATATTTAGATCAATCCACAATTTGATCTTCTCCTCCCTTTAGCCTTTCAAGTCCTTATGATTCTCTCTGATGGATGAGAGAATCTGAATCCTTTCTTGCTTTCCTTGTAATGGTCATCGTACGTCTTTTTGGTTTGATCACCACCGTAATTCACTTTTATTCAAGTGTGTTTTGTATGCATTGTGACAAGAGAAAGAGACTCCTTTTGTTATCAAAAGTTACGTACACACACACACACACATATATATATATATATATATATATGTATATTGCACCCTTTCAAATATATAGTCATGTCTCTTTTGTTAACTATACATTAATACACATAATACATATATATATACATGAGAGAAAGGATATTATATTATTTAAATAGGCAAGGGAGGAGGGTTATCAATACACTCAGATTCTAACTCATTAATCGAAACCAATCCATCACGGTATCGTCTCTTATATTAAAATCTAAAACATTAATATGAACTTGATCTTTATATTAAAACAATAGACACATAGGTCATATAAGAATATAAAATATTCTTAAATTCTCCCACTTGACTTTTGTGTCAACTTAAGAGTTTAATAACTATAATGTGCACTTTTACATCAAGTTCACTTGATCTTTACTAAAACTAGAATTGATCGAATCATGGCGGTTGTATGTCATTAAACGACATAGTCCCTTCCATGTATCACAAAATCAATTCTAACTTTATATTATCTTTACATGAGAAGAAACTTTATTCTCATAACTTTACTATATGTTATCTTTGAAACTTAAGTGTATACACATCCTTTAATGATGACATATTTACTAAATCAGAAACGTAACTTTAATTGAATTCCTAGTTGTCAAAAACTTAATGATCATTCCATAACTATAATAGCAAGGCTTTATCTATAATACCCATACGTTCTAAATGGCCATTGAACGCTTTGGGTGGTAAAGCTTTAGTTTGCGGATCCGCTATCATTATACCCGTTCTTATGTGCTCAAATGACACCTTATGTTTCTGAACTTCTTCTTTAATAGACAAGTATTTCAATTTAATATGCTTAGCACCATTCCTATACTTGTCATCATTTCAAAAGAAGACAGCTCCATAATAATCACTATAAACTCTCAGCGATTTGGCTATAATTAATGCCGACAATCCAAAAGCCTGAGATTAATTTTCGCAGCCACTATTCATGAATTGTGGCCTCAAAGTCTGCCACAATTCAGCTTTAATAGTGGAAGTAGCAATGACAGATTGCCGTCCACTTGCCTTCTTATTATTCCCTTAATTAATAAGAACAATAGCCAAACGTTGATTTTTACCATCAACGCATCCGACATAATCTAAATCTGAATATCCAATGACCCTTAACTAGTTGGATCTCGTTTATGTAAGCATGTTCTCATTGGTGCCTTGCAAGTACCAGATGACCCTTTCTTTTCAGCGTTCCAAAGGTTCATTCCGAGATTACTTTCATATCGGCCTAACTTTCCAATATCAAAAATGATATCAGGCTAAATACATGTCCGATATAGTTCTAACTCCAACCACTAATGTCTAGGGAAATCTATCTATATCTTTACGCTCCAATTCATCCTTACTAAACTTCTCCCTTCTGAAATTGAGCTATTCCTATGGAGCTCTTTCTTAAATATATCTCTTTAAGATCTTATTAATATATTCTTTTTGAGACAAACTCAACAGTCCTTGTGATTTATCTCGAAAGATTATATTCCGATCACATAAGATGCCTCACTCATATCTTTCAGTTCAAAGTTCTTAGAGAGATACTACTTTACATCATGTAACATGTCTAGGTTATTTGCAGCAAGCATAATTGCATCAACATATATGACTAACATCAAAAATATGCTACCACTGACCTTAATATAGATACATTGATCAACGATCAACTCTACAAACCATATGACGCGATGGTATCATTAAACTTCAAATACCATTGTCTGGAAGCTTTTTTTTGTCTATATATATTGACTTTCTCAGCTTACACACCATATTTTCTTTTCATGCGGCCATGAAACCTTTTATGTTGGTCCATATATACTTCATGCTTAATCTCTCCATTCAGAAAGACGGTTAAACATCCATCTGGTGAAACTCAAGATCATAATGAGCTACCAAAGCCAAAAATAATTACAAGAGAATCCTTCTTTGAAACTATAGAGCAGATCTCTTTATAGTTAATACCATCTTTTTTGGGTGAAACCTTTCGCAACAAAGTGAACCTTGGATCTTTCCATGTCACCTTTCGAGTCGCGTTTAGTCTTAAGAAATCATTTATAACCAATGGTTTTTAAACCATTAGGCAACTCTACTAAGTACCAAACTTTATTATCACCCATAGATATTATCACATCTTTGTGGCATCAAACCTTTTCCAGAATTGTTACTTTTCATGGTCTTTTGAATGAGAGCGGGTCTTCATCAATGTTTAAGCCATATTCACTTTCAATAGTAACCACATAGCCATTTGATATGACAGATCTGCTTTTCCTTTCAGATCGCTTTAAAGTTACTTGTGGTTTACTACTCTCTACTTGGATTGTGACAGGTTCAACGACTATATCTAGTGGGGTTGGTGCATCCTTATGTTTTCTATTGTCTCATTGAATTTGAGGCAACAATAGAAACAACTACCTCAGGTGCAACTTTAGGTGAAGAAACTTCAACCCGAATTTCATTAATGTCCACCCTTCACAAGTTTACCACTTCCACTAATTTTGACCATTCTCAATGAACCTAACAATGCCCAATTCAACTATTCATGTACTATGGTTAGAACAACAAAATTTATAACCCTTTGATTTTTTTTGGATAGCCAATAAAAATCCATTGACAACCCTATAATTAAATTTATTTTCATGTGGGTTAAATAAATTTAATTCTACTAGGTAACCCCGTACATGCAGATGCTTTAAACTAGATTTTCTTCCCGTCCATAATTCGTAAACGATCGTGAGAACTACCTTACTAGGAACCATGTTCAGCATATACATTACAACTCTTAATGTATATATCCACAACGAAAGGGGTAGAGAGAAATTACTCAATATGCTCTTAACCATCTTTATTACAGTACACTTTCCCCTCTCAACTACACTATTCTGCTGAGGTATACCGGGCATAGTGTATTGTGCACAAATGCATCTATTTTCACAGAATTTTTCAAATGGACCAGACCAGGACAAGATTCAGTATCATTGAATTTTCCTTAAATTCACCACTTCTATCATATCTCACTTCTATAACCTCTTTTATCTAACTGTCTTTCTAACTCATCAAGGGGTATCTCTACGACATCCACAAACTTAGAATTTCATGCAGTAAATAAGTATATCTATATCGTGAATAATCATCAATAAAGGTGATGAAATAATCTTCACCACTCCATGGAAGAGTACCAAAAAGGACCACATATATCGGTGTGTATTAACTCAAGAAGCTAAGTGTTATTAGATGCGCTACACTTAATTCATCTACTTTCAACCACCGAGTATTAATAGACATTTCAACAAAATTCCATTATTAGTAAACAATACTTTAATGTTTACATTTCTTGTTGAAACAACCTATCTTTTTAGGGAAAACCTTTTGAAGTGTCTCATTTTCTTACAAAATGAACACTTTATTTCCTACTGAATTTTACATTTAGGTCTTTATCATTTCTACTTGGAATGATTTACCTGCTGCATGTTTCCAGGATCTATGAAGTTAGCAACTTGGTCCTTCATCTTCCTTAATTTTCTCTTCTCTTGAATAAACATAGCCTTTGATTCTTTAAAGTTCCATATATCTTTAATGGTGTTGTCATTCACCTGGAACTGACTAAACTCAAGAGATAGAGGATTCATGATAAATTGGACCAAAAAACATTTATGTACCTCCATTCCTAAGATCTTAAACTCTGCGGCTAGATGGTTCACATGACAATAGATTAGTTGAGACCAGTCAAACATTTTCGTAGTTAACTCACTATGAGACTTCATACAGTCGACTTACAACCAACTTTGACTATGAACACTCCTTAAACCTACTCTATAAATTCTTTCTCATTCTCTATCTTAGACATCGATGACTTGACCCCTTCTACCGTCATCAACCTCATTAAGTTCAAACTCAGCCTATTAGATTGCTCTCATCCCTTTCACACCGAGACTTTTTCATATCGGGAGCTATCTTTTGTAATGGCTGAGGGTTGCTCATCATTTACTTATGGCAAAGTCTAAATTCATTACACCCAGTGTAAACCGGATCTTTAAAGACCACTTGTCATAATTGAGTGCATTGAACTTTACGACAGAGTTAACAAATGTAAACACATTTTTGATGAAGTTGCAAACTTTTATACATGCTTACCCTTTAATGCTTTGAAACTCTACTACAGATTCTATATTTAATATAAACTTTTAAATTTTTATTTAAGCAACCTTTGGGCAATACTTAAACACAAACACTTTCAGTGATGGTAAAATATACTTTACTAATTAATCGCTTCAAACTCAAGTCAAATAGTATTTTACCTTTGGGTAAATACTATCAACTATAGTAAAAGAAATGACTAATCTTTTTCATATTATTAACTATATTCAATGATCCACCTTTGGGTGATCTCCTAGAACATAGAAAATAAAATAATTGATCACTAAAACTTTAACGTCATTTAGCATCTCCTTTAATCATGATCAATCATACTATATTAATTTTTAATATTTATAAGTAAATAACAAGGTCACTTTGGTAACTAACGTGTTATAAACTATATAAACATTAAAATATCAATAGGTAAATTTATCTTAATATTATGTTAATATTTTATAACATAAATTACCTATTATTAAAATGCAGCGGAAGCATTTTAAATCAAATATCATTTTATATAATGTTTAACTGATATAAAATCCTAATATTATGTTAATATTTCATAACATAATTATTTATATATTGTGTCAATTTTACATAACACAAATTATCTTTTATATTGTGTTAAAAAATTTATAACACAACTAATTCTTACAGCTGAAGCAATTAAACCATGAAGTATATAATATATCACATAAATTCATTATGATAAATTGGTCTTTTATAAAATACCAATAATGATTATCATGAGATATATAAAAAATCAATCAACTAACCGCTCACGTACAGTACTATGTACATTGCTTCATGGTGACTTTTCATATATATATATATATATATACAGATTCTATAAAAGTCAGTCTCATGTATGCATAAATATTATACTTAAAATAATATGGAATATATCAACATGTACATGCATGAATTAGATTTTACCAATATGTGCATACATGAATTAATGTAGTTGTAAAACAACATCGTTAAACTCCAGAATCTTGATGCAACAACGGTTACGTTACGGTAAGATGCCGTATATCTATACATGATCATTAATGAACACTTAAACAGTCATATGCATCCCTATCAACCAACATGACTCTTCATCACTCTAAGACAGTTACATGTTTCAATTTTCTTCGTGGTCAAAGAAATTAACCTAAAAAAAACAAACACATTCTTTTGATTGTGACTTACACATTTATATAACCGTTACGTAAATTCCAGTTCTGTTTGTCGACATTGTTGTCTGGTTATTTGATTTACAAATCAACAACAACCCATTTATTAATGGCCGACATAAAAGGCCTTTATTATGGCATCGTAAAATTCTAATGTATCATGTAATTCTCAAACACTTGTTCAAGCGAGCGTATTGGTATATTACTATGCCATAATGTTTGGATAGATTACGAGACCGTATGTTAATGTGCTGAGATTACGAGAACGTTGGACGAAGCACAATTACATATGATACTATCCGAAACATCCATCCCAATAAATAAATCATGAACACTATTTAAAATGGATTAAACCATATATGTTCATGAATGCATAAGAACTAATTTCAGTGAATTAATTAAATCTAGTATAGCTCTGATACCAAATGAAAGATAAACTTTTATGATATCTATTATGAAATCTACCCAAGACCATATTCTAGATTTGACTTAATTCAATTTTAATATGTTTATGCATTGAGAAGATAAACTAACCTTGATCCATGCTCTTGTTGGTTTGATATTTAGAGCAATCCACAATTTGATCTTCTCCTCCCTTTGGCCTTTCAAGTCCTTATGATTCTCTCTGATGGATAAGAGAATCTGAATCCTTTCTTGCTTTCCTTGTAATGATCATCGTACGTCTTTTTGGTTTGATCACCACCGTAATTCACTTTTATTCAAGTGTGTTTTGTATTCATTGTGACAAGAGGAAGAGACTCCTTTTGTTATCAAAAGTTACGTACACCCACAAGACATATATATATATGTATATTGCACCCTTTCAAATATATAGTCATGTCTCTTTTATTAACTATACATTAATACACATAATACTTATATATATACATGAGAGAAAGGATATTATATTATTTAAATAGGCAAGGGAGGAGGGTTATCAATACACTCAGATTCTAACTCATTAATCGAAACCAATCCATCACGGTATCGTCTCTTATATTAAAATCTAAAACATTAATATGAACTTGATCTTTATATTAAAACAATAGACACATAGGTCATATAAGAATATAAAATATTCTTAAATCTCATACAAGTAAGGGTGTGAGAGGATGGTATAGCAGAGAAGAGATATCAGGGTTCTAGAGGAGATATCTTAAGAGCTAATGCACAGAGAAGTCTCAGGAACACTACTAGAGGCAGTTGGTGTGAGACATGGTGAAAGAAGAAGTCAACAGTGAGGTCTAAGTTGTTGATGTGGTTCTGTTGGAAGATTGCTTGAGCTACGGTTTTATCCAGAATCAGTCAAGCAAGGTTAACAGTTGGACGATGGGTTTTCATTGTTCTAATGGTGGTACAAAGAAGAGTTCACAGCAAGTCTGATACAAGCAAGTCTGAGACAGAAAGGGTTTTGGACAAGGTTAAGAAAAGATCAATGTTTCGAAAGTCTTCCTAGCGAGGTGGAGTTGGGCGGCGTGTTCTATTGGAAACAACAGCGGAACAAAGTGATGCTTAAAAGTTCAAACAAGTTACTGTAAGTACAATCTCAGGGTTTGAATTAAAGCTAACATATTGTTGGTTGAGATTTTTTTCCAGGTATTAATCAGGGATTGCTTCTGGTTGAAGCATGTATGATTCAAGGACTTATAGCAAATGATTCAATGTATTTTTGTTTCTAAACGTCAGTGCACATGACAAGAAACAATGGCTAGCATATGAATCAAGTTGCAGGAGGAAAGGTCAAGTTTCTCAATCACTTTAACAGGCTGATGGTTGTGACAGAAAACCATAGTGGTAACTGTGTGATTGACTAATCTAATAATCAGTCATGCTTAGAGAAGGTTTTCTGTTTGATATTAACAAGTTTAAGATGATTATTTTGCTTGTTAATGTTCTGTTTCTGAGTAGTTTAACTCAGGTATCCAGGAGATGAAAACACAGTGATCAATGAGAGTTTAGCTTTGCAAATGATTGTGTCAAATCTGGTATAACTCAGGAGGAGACATGGAGATGTCGAGAGCTCAAACAGGGACATGGTTACTTATGTGATCATTGAGATTGAGCTTGGCTAATGTCTGGCTGCATTGAGAAAGTACAGTAAGTTTAGGGATTAAAATTGCCGTATGTGTTTGGATTGTATAAGTGGGACTTATGCAGGTACATGAAGATAAAATGCCAAGTTTAGAGCCTGGTCAAATGGTTTCAAATGAATCAAGGTGGAGAATATGAGATGATGATTCAACTTGAGGAAGCTATGGGAAAGAGCTTGAAGATGGTGTACGAAGACTTTGGTTTCAGACAAGTGTGGCAAACACTTTAGCTGAGGTAGAAGGTCTTATTAAAAGTGTCCTATTATGAGCACGTGACAGACATGTGCAAGGGTAATAGTGATACTCTTTATAAGGCAGAGTCTTCTACATATATTTGACGTGAGTAAGAGAGGACGTCATCGTCTTCTTCACCGAAGGATTGTATTTTTGGGTCTTGGGTTAGTCTATTCTCTAGGTTTCTCTTCATCTTGTAAACCAATAAGAGTGTGATTGGTGGTGAGTGATCTTCTTGTACAAACCCGGGTGGTTTCCGATTTATCTATGGAAGTTAGAGATCGAAAGATCTTAACCGGATGTAGCGGTTCCTTAACACCGTGAACCGGGTCATATGGTGTGTGTTCTTAGTTTCCAGATTCAAGGTTCTTGGTTCGTGAAGTTCGCCGGCTTCGATCGGAGTGTAATTGACGAGACTCAATTCCTCAACAGAATGGAAAGTCTCTTACGGATTATCCAGGAATGCCTTAACCCATTAAGACAATTTTGCAGGAGATTTAGCAAGAGATTAATTACGACATAGGGAAACATGTATCTGAGCACCTGAAATTGTTTCAGTCCATGAACGCCGAGCATAAAGAAATATACGCTTCAGTTTTGGATTTTGTTGTCAGTAACTTGCAATAAAAAAAATCGTAGACTAAACCCTAAAAGTAAAGAGAAATTGACTCAACTAGTACAGAAAAGTTGGAATATTACTAGAAAAGCATATATTTTCTGAAAATTACTTAATGTTTTAATCCTAGTAAATTATAATAAATATTTTTTTTTAGTTTTTCTTTATTTTTAATTAACAAAGCTATGCCAACAAACCGTATTCTATGTCACTTTAAATCGTATTTCACCTCACATTATACGTATTCTATGTCACCTATTTTTTTAAATTCATAGAGACACTCATAAATTAAAAACAAAGCGAGAAAAAATCACAATTTTCTTCATTTGTCGTTTAAACCCTAATCTTTTGAGTTGACATTGTTGTTTATCATCTGAAATTCTCGAACTTTCTATCTCGATATCGTCTTCGCCGAAATCGTCTTCTCCGTAAGCGTTTCTACGAAATCTTCTTCGCTGCAATCGCCCAAAATCATCTTCTCTACTGAGTTTTTCGAGTTTGTGTCTGAGTTTTATTTATGTTGTGGCTGAGTTACTTTTCTTTTACGACTAAGTTATATATACAGTTGTGGCTGAGTTACTTCGTGCGAATCTCCAAAAACCTAGCTATAATAAATGTGCATTCTGAGGAGAAAAAGTAAATACATTTTAAAAACACTCAAATTGACAATTGTGGGGTGTATTCATTTAAGTTTGTTTGTGATTTGATGCCCATATTTCGATAATCATTTTTTTACAGATCTGAGTGAAAGAAAAGTTTGAAAAAAAGATAATGGAGGAGTCATAAAGAAGTGATGGATTTGGCAAAGACGAGACATAGGAGTTCAGTGAAGCTTCGAGACATGGAGGAGTTATCACCGGAATGGTGCATCAAACCTGTATTTTCTTGTTTCTCTATGGAAAACATACCTCAACCGTGTATTTTATATTTGACTTATGCTATGTTTTTACAATTTAGCTGTGTCGTTTATATATCTCAGCCATGTCGTTTAAATAACTCAGTCATACCTCAAACATATCATAAAATCAGAAATGTTTATATAACTCAGCCGTGTCATTTTGATAACTTAGTCGTGTCGTTTATATAACTCAGTCATACCTCAAACATACCCTAAAATAAAAAATTTGAATTCAAGTACTTTAAATAGTTTAATTGAAGATCCTCTTATCAATATCAAGTGAATATAAATCAACTAAAATGTGTATAGTTTCTTGAATTTTCAAGTTGAGACTTTAACTTGATCTTGAGATATATGTTCTCTTACAATTACTTATACAATTCTTACTCACAAGACTCTAACTTTAATCATTTCTTAAATCTAAACCTCAAATCCTAAATTATAGAACTATAAAGTTATAAAAAATTATAAAGTTTATCTTTTGAACATTAAATCTGATATTTTTTATTATTTAAATTTATTATTATTTAAAGTTTAAGGTTTAGGTTTAGAGTTTAGGTTTATAGTTTAGAGTTAAATTCAAATTTTAATCATTTTGAAAATTTAATCTCTAATCTTTAAATATTCCATTTTAAATCTTGATATAAATCCGTAACTATATTTTTAAAATTTAAGTTATTTTAAAATCAAATTGAAAAAACTAAAATTACAATTTATATTGTTTTTTTATAACCATTGATCGATTTTAATCTAAGGGTTCAAAATTATTTTTTTGTCTATCCTCAACCTTATTTCTCATTGGTTAATCTTTTTTTTCAAGGATCACAATTAATGGCCATTGATTAAATAAAATCTAAAGGCAAAAAATTATTCTCTCCTTTTCTTACAATTGATAGGATTTAGCCTCTTCATCTCTCTCTCTCTCTTTGACATTTCTTCTTCTGCAAAAACGACGAATCCAATGAGGGAGGGAGCAGTAGGTTGTCGGATCACCATACAAGACACTGGAGGAGAAAAAACTTCTTCTCTAACCGACCACCATCAAAGACGAAGACGACTGCAGTATATCCGTCTCAGATTTTTGACTTTTTTAGATCTGTGTTGTTTATGAGAGTGACATGTCTCTTTATTCCTAATATATAGACTCGTTTTTTTTAGTTTCTCTTTCGGTTTCTAAATTCAATTTAAGTTTGCATGATGAATCTTGAGCCTGTTGTAAGCTTTTTTTGGTCGACATGGTTATAACAAAGTCGTATTGTAACCACAACTCAGCCTTTGATTATAGCAAAAACCCTAAACCATGACTTATAATTCAGCTGTAACGTTCCTATAAGCCAACCGTCAATTTTTATTTGTTTCGCGACGTTTCGTATTGGGGGGGGGGAAATCATTTTCCCGTCCAAAATATGAGACGTGGCGAAACAAATTACACTTGACGGCTGACTTATAGGAACGTTACGACTATCTTATAATCATGGTTTGTAACCGACCACCATCGAAGACGAATATTACTGGAGTAGATCTGTCTCAGATTATTGATTTTTTCGATCTATGTTGTTTATGAGAGTGATATGTCTCTTGATTCCTAATATATAGACTCGTCTTTTTATCTTTTCTTTCGGTATCTAAATTCAATTTAAGTTTGGATGATGAATCTTGAGCATGTTATAAGCTTTTTTGGTCGACATGGTTATAACAAAGTCGTATTGTAACCACAACTCAGCCTTTGATTATAGAAAAAACCCTAAACCATGACTTATAAGTCAGTCGTGACGTTCATATAAGCCAGCCGTCAAGTGTAATTTGTTTCGCGACGTTTCGTATTATGGGCGGGAAAAAATCATTTTTCCCACCCAAAATATGAGACGTCGCGAAACAAATTACACTTGACGGGTGACTAATAGGAACGTCACGGCTGACTTATAACCATGGTTTGTAACCGACCACCATCGAAGACGAAGACTACTGGAGTAAATCTGTCTCAAATTTTTGATTTTTTAGATCTATGTTGTTTATGAGAGTGATATGTCTTTTGATTCCTAATATATAGAGTCGTCTTTTTACTTTCTCTTTCGGTTTCTAAATTCAATTTAAGTTTGGATGATGAATCTTAAGCCTGTTATAAGCTTTTTTGGTCGACATGGTATTTTCTCGAGGTCGAAACGCCGGCTTGTACAGATAATAAAACTTAAGTCTGTCTTAACGTAAATGTTACTCGGCCGTAACGTTATTATAAGTAAGTCGTACTGTAACAATAAGTCAGCCACAAATATAAATATTAAGTCAGTCGTATCGTTAGTTTAAGTCAGCTCAGTCGTTAAAATAACTCAGCCGCATATTAATAAATACCTTCACACCAAACTGCTTATTGATGGCTATTCCGACACTGGAAGGTCGAACGGTCGGACCAATGTCGCCGAGAAAGTCCATGTATAACTGTCCTAAAATATCCGGTGTTGCTTGCCGAGATCAATTATGACGCTCAGTTATAGAACATATATGCTCCGAATCGAAAATACGAACATAAAATGTTGGGGAATCCCCTTGTGGAGAAGTACGAACTCTCCAGAGACATCCATAAATCCAACACCTAACAATGAGAAGATCTGTTCTGGATACGTCTACATGATCATCAAATTTATCTTTCACTGTAAGAAGTTTCAGTCATCTCTCCAAATCTGCTTTTGTGTCGTATTGTTGCCCTACCGCAAGGTCAAGTGCAGACAACTCCAATCTGATCACATCTGGATTCCTGTTTGATCTGCTCATCGACCAGTTCTGAGTTCTCTTCTTTGGAGGTAACGACGGTGAACCTTCATCGTCTACGTGAGACTCACCGTATAAGCTGAAATTATCATCTTCAGACGACGCACCATCAGAGTCGTCGAACATATCAAATCGGCTATCAAATTCATCATCTTCTTTGTTTTGTTCGACTTCTTCATCTTCTCCGCCAACGTTTTGTTTTTCTCCTTCCACTTTACTAAAGCAACATTCTCATCACGTTCGTCCTCCAAACTGAAACCATTATCACCCCCACTGTAATCTTCGAATCTAGATTCCACTTATGAGCTTTCAACTTCTGAGAGTTCAACTTCTGAGCTAAAACTGCATAACCTTTGACGCTTCTCTCTCAAACCGTCATTTTGACTGATGTCGCCCTCCCTTTTCTCTGTAATCTCCACACAGAGGCGAAGCTGTTCGATTTTCCTTAGGCTTAGAAAACCTTGTAACTGACGAGTATTGGAGACAAAAACCGGTGGAGTATCGTGCGCCAGTGTTTTCAGAGTTTTATTCGAGAACATATAGCTCATCTTAATCTCATGACTCGACTCACTCAATTCGTAATCATCGAGTACCGACTTTGCGAGATCTTCCGATGTTGTTCGCTCATCTATATGAAGAACTCTGCATCCTCTACTGTCTGCTACGAATACATATCTGTTTTTCTTAACCCAGTTATCCGAAACAATAATTACGAGATCCATTATCTCTCAGAGCAGGATGAAGAAGATAGATGAGATGATGAAGCAGATGAAGAAGTTGAAGAAGATGAAGAAGTTCAAAATCGGGAAGTGATAACGTTTTTTATGACAAGGCAACTAAGAACTGATGACATGGTTGATGACATGGCAAATCGTTATGTCAGCCAACATAGGAACACATAACTCAGCTAGCGTACCTCAGCCATAACACAGAATGTATGCCAGCCGCAATGTGCATGCCATTCTAGTAATTAATCTTTTCCTAATAACCAGCCGTCAATACATCGGAAAACAATAAGTCAGCCATATCGTCACCTAAATCAGTCGTCAAGTGAATACTATTCTATTAATTAATCTTTCGTTAATAGGTCAGCCGTAATAGGACTGAAATTTCTGTCAATCAAACTTATTACGGCTGATAAAAGGTAACTCAGCCATAACAAGCTCTCTTAAGTCAGCCGAAAGTTTAGTAACACAGTCGGCCAATGATCATTGAATCAGCATGCGAAAATATAACTCAGCCGTTTCTTAACTACATCTCAGCCTTATTTTCAAAAACTCACCCAGTCGATATGTAAGTCAGTCGTAACGTGTGTTTCTAAGTCAGCCGAGATCACAAAATTCAGCCAGATTTCTGTTAATCAGCCTTCACAGGGGGCTGACTTATAGATGTAAGTCAACCCTTTTCACAAAAGTCAGCCATGTTAATTAAATCAGCCACAACGTACGAATAACTCAGTTGTAACGTAGCTTGTAACTCTTTGCGGCTGACTTCATTAATTCGCGTCAGCGAATTCCTACGTGGCGACGGTTTTTGGCTGACGTAGCATGAAAAAGTAATGGCATTCTTGTAAATACATTTTTTGCACAACATGAGCACGCTGACATTTAAAAATCAGTAATAAAAAAAAATTTGTATTATTCTAGCCTTTTGTACTAAAATGTGTGCTCAATGAGTCAACTTCCCAAAAATAAATTCAATGGCGATCCTTGCTCTCTGGTAACGATGTCAAATTTTACAGCATGCATGTTAAGGTTTATTTTAAAGTAGGTAATTTATCAAATTAACCCTACAAACTACTTTGGCTAAGAGAGGTCTAATTGTAGTACTTAGGAATCAAATCCAAAGAGAACGAAAGCACACAATATATTTATGTATTCTAATGGTTAAGCTAGGGTAGATATAAATAAGAGGTTTATTGTAGGTTTTATCCCGAAAAGAAAATTGTCTAAATAAGTTAAATTGATTCAAATATGGAAAATATAGATCTATGATTTCAAGCAAGTGAATTATAGTGAATAGGATGCATGGAATTATTAATATGCAAGGACCTTAATAAATAAATCTGATTTCCTCTCGTTCCAACTCTCGTATGCGAACAGAGGAGTCGAGCGTCGATCCGTGGCCAAGGCCGAGTGTCGATCGAAAGTTATCAGACAGGAAGTTCATTCTCTGGTTAATAAAACCAGCTCTCACATGTATCTAACAACCTAGTTCAATGGAATTAATTCTGGCACATAACCTACTCTCCTAGTTGTTCATGTCCTAAGTTCCGGTTTCTAGTTAACTACTCTGGAACGCAAACATTAAACACAATTCCAAAGATTGATATCTCTTCATCCTAGCAATCCTATTTTGGGGCTAATTCATCAATACCATTATAAACGCTAAATCTAACAAGAGAATTACTCAGACACAATCATAATAAGCATGATAAACTTAATAATATAATGCATATAATAAATACTAGGGTTCCAATACAAATCTCTGAAGGAATTCAGATCTTCTCCCCTAAACTACTAAGAAAACTAGCAAGTTGTAACTAATACTTTGTATAATATGAAATATGTGTCTCTCTGCCTAAACAATGACAGAACCTTTATAAACTAGGTCAAAACTTGTTTAGGGGTATTCTTGTAATTTTTCTTGACTTGAGCTTGAAGTTGGCCATTACCTATGAAAGTAGGCCGTCGATCGACAACAAGGATGCTCCGTCGATCGATGGTCATGCTTGACTTCGACTCTATGTTAGCTAATCGTGAACAACTACTCAATATCTTCTCTGAAGGCTCCAACAAGCTCCATTATCTCCATAATGCACCAAAAAGTACCTTGACCTGAAAAAGACTCTAAAATACAATCTAGGCATACATAGTAGACTCCAAATAGGGTCTAAATGATAGTCTTAAACTGGTAAATAACAAGGTATATCAACTCCCCCAGACTTAACCTTCTGCTTTTTCTCAAGTAAAACAAAGGTAGCATGTGAAAGAGGTTTGAAAAGCAGGGATTCACATAATACATAAACATAACTATCACATCTACTATATCGCAACCACATCGAATAATGCGAATCAAAGAGAAAATTTATATGCCTTTTCCTAGTATATCAACCAAATATATTTTACCAACAACTCAACAAATACTAATTTGACTCACCCATCTACTGATCTCATTTCTTTGCATAAAAATAAAGTGCAAGCTTTACTTTGGGAGTATCTATCAAAGGACACATGGACTCAACTCCTGCAAACCTGCATGTATAGGTATAAAGCTATCCTAATCCCTTTCTTCCCTCTTTTCTCTCAGATTTTTTTTGATCTCAAATTCAATGGACAATGATGCTGCTACAGTCCATCTTGCCATCTCATTTTCATTTTTTTCGAAACAAAGTTGTAGGCGAATAATGGGGTCATCGGTAATGTACCTACCCCTCGCTTCCAACAATCTGTGATCATTCTTTTGAATTAGAATAGTGGAGTTATCAGTAATGTACCTACACCTCTTCATCTTACTAAATCATCTCAATCTTTTCTATTATAGATTCTGAAGAGAGAGAGAGAGAAGAGAAATCAGAAATACACATACTAGCACCTTACAAACTTGCAGAAGGAATCCGATTCAATGTATACCAAGCCCTAACGCAAGCAAAATAGTTAGTATTAGGTTGGAGATCAGCTTTGGTTTCTTAAAAATTTCTTAGTAAGTGTGATGTAATAATGGCAGGATGATCCACTTTGGAATCTCTAGTAATCTTTGTAATCAACATGTCTAAGAATGGTGATATAGTGTGGTTAGTCAATAATTAAGTTCTCATCTTAATCCTCTTCTTGACTCTATAAAAACTATTTGAAAAAATTAATGTATAAAATCTCAAAATAGATACAAGCATCATCGAACCTCCCCCAAACTTGAATAACACTCTCCCGAGTGATATCCCGTCGGGTTTGGTTGATCAAAACTAAAGCATAAGTAAAAGGTAGAGAAAAATTCGATGTTACCAAACTTCGTAAAGGGTGTCAACCGATGGTGGGTGTTGAGTGTCGACCGATGGTGAACCATCCAAGTCGTCGATCGATGGTGAAGTGTTGGTGTCAACTAATGGTGGTTTCGAACATTTCTACTCCTCTTTTGAAAACCTAAAGTTATTAAATAAAAACCGTAAATAATAACTAAATTGTGAAAAATCAAAATAAAACTTACTACAGAGTGGGTTGCCTCCTACTCAACGCTTGATTATAGTCTTAATGTCGATGTTTTGGCTTATGGACTAGGAAGGTGGTTCATCAAACCAATGTGGAAAGCAAGTATCCACATACTCTCTGCTCGTCTCAAACCATGCACTGATGAAGCCTCTTACAGTGTCATCTCCTCTAGTTTTCTGATATTCCATCTTCCTCTGAGCAAACGCCAATCTGCTCATCCTTTCTTTGATTGCTTGAATGCATCCCGTAAACATGTTAAGTTTGACATCTGTGGGTCTGAAATATCTTCCAAACTCTGGTAGATACTATCCCTCGTCAAGTCGTGAGAAAGGTAAACTCCATCAAGCTTGTCTTGTGATAATTCCTCTGTTACCTGCCTCTGCCCAGATGCTTCGTGGTGACTGTCGATCAATGGCCAAGTGTTGCCTTCAGTCGACACTGAGCTGACTGCCCTAATCGATGTTTGTTTTCTGAAGAAATTCCTTGATCCGTTGGCCATAGCCAGTATGTCCGCGATATCTTCCTTGGCCACATTGAGAATCCTTCCATCCATTGCTCGTGCATATCCATATGGTTCCCTCATAATTCCGAACTCATCTGGTCTGAGGTATCCATAATTGTCATCGTATCCTGTCAGATTGTCGTTGATTGATGGTATGAAGACACCGTCGATCGATGCTACATTCCAGCTTCCATAGGATCCTCTGAAATTTCCAGTCTCTTTTAGTGCAAAAGCTTGGTGCTCGACTACTTATTTTTCAAAGTAAGAACCATCGTATTCAGGGTTATTGGTTTTAGCCATCAACTCACGATATTGCTGCCCAATGTAGATTTGTCTTCTTGACTGTCTTCGTCGTTCTGATATGTGGCATAAAGGTCGACTGATGGTTGAAGTTTAGTCTCGATCGATGCTGAAGGGGTGGGAGGTTTCGGGCAGGTTCTGGTTGAAGCTACCATCGACCGATGCCATGGGTTGGGTGTCGATCGATGTTGTGTCCGCAGGCTCGTTGTCTTGATCGTATTTGCATAAGTATGTAGCAATCAAACCTGGATCATTACCCAATTCTATCTGAGTAGCCTTGTTCTTGACATTAACATGTTCATAGAAGTTGTATGGATCAATCAAGGATAGATACAACCTGTTTGTATTCATGTCGTAGATAGCTCCCATTGTTGCCATGAATTCTCTTCCAAGGAGTAAAGAAGAGTTTCAATCAATATTTATATTCATCACTGGAAGTATACCGGAAATAAGGTGTTGCAAATCTGCTCTGGGACGTCTCTGGCTATCCCTCCTGAATTCACTTTGGAGCAATCCACAAAGGTGAACAAATAATTAGAAGGCTCAACTTTCAGGCTTAGCTTCTCTACCATAACTCTAGGCATGATGCTAACTGCTGATCCAGTATCGCAGAGGGTGTTCGGGTACTCGTGACCTTTTACAAAACATGGAATTACAAATTTTCGAAGGTCACTTTTCTTCTTGAGAGAAGTCCTCTGCTTCATCTTCTCATTGAGTTCATTGAACATGCGCTCTATGTCATTTTCTGTTTCCTTGATTCCCTGAAAAACATCCACAATCTATGAGTATAATATGCTTCATCAATTTGAGTATCTAAGGGAATTTTAAAAACTCTTTTGGCAAAGCCATCCATCTCTTTGTCAGCTGCTTCTCTCCGAATATGTTTGGGAATCTTCTGTTTCCTTTTGGGGTGCCTTTCTGTTGTCATGGGGTCATGTATATCAGCGTTCTGTTCTTGAGTCTCCATCCTCGAAGGTCTGACAAATAGGCTGACACTTAGATTTCGTAAACAAATTTATGCTATTAGAGACAGTCGATCGACACGGGCTTCTCGACGTCGGTCGACATTAGAAGATTCACACGAAGCAACTGATCCTGCAGGTTCCGTTGATCGATATTCCGGTTCGGGTGTCGATCGACACCAATGCAAACTGCCGAAGGACATGTCATTTTCTACGGGAAAATCTCCTTCCTGGAGTTGTTCTCTCTTCACTTCTTGCCAAAAATCTTCACCTATCAATGCAATAATGGGATGCTTTTGACTAGCTTCCTCTTTCTTCTTAATCAGGGTCTCATGTCTCTGAATGGCCTCACTTGTTTGGACCACTTGATTCTCCAACTTCTTGATATGAGTGTTGAGAGTCTCAAACTTTGTATTGAGGTTGATGTACATGTAATCTATCTTTCCATTGAAGTTCACAGTTATCTGCTCCTGATGTTTCAGTATTCTATCAACCATAGCTTCTAACTTGCTCTCATGAGGCTTTTGATGTGAATTCTGATTGTAGTTACTCATGTTGTCACCATAGGACTTTCAGTTATAGCCTTGATTTCCCGGTCTCTGGTAACCGTTTCTACCATCAAAATTCACATCCTTTTCCTCTTCTTCCTCTTCCAGGGCTTTCACTTCTTGCTTCTTGAGAATTTTCTGAACACTTTCCAGCTTTGCCTTGACTTCATCTATCTGCTCCTTTCTCAAAGATGGAGCTGATTTTGTCCTTTCATAGTCAGTGTTCTTTGTGCTATTGCTAGATGTCAAGTTCTCAATAATCCTTGTTGCTTTTTCTAGACTCTTAGTGCTGAAGTTTCCTTCACTAGTTGTGTCTAAAGCCATCTGGTACTACAGATCAATAGCTTTGAAGAAAGTGCTAAGTAGCTCCACTTCATTGAAACTGTGGTGTGGACAGTCTCTCTGGTAAGACTTGAATCTGAACCAAGAGCTTCTGAATGATTCTAGAGGCTCATGTGTAAATGTAAAGATCTTGCTTCTCAAGTCTTATGCTCGTGCATCATCAAAGAAATTGCGCAGGAACACATTCTTGATGTCTGTCCAGGATGTTTAGAGATCTTGGTGGTAGTTGCTTAAGCCAATGCGATGCATCTCTAGCAAGTGAATACTTGAAGAGCTTACAGAATAGATAGTCCTCAGGGACTCCATTGGCTTTAATAGCGGACACTAGATCCTCAATTCACTCCAGGTGATCGATCGGGTGCTCATGTCGCATACCATGGTAGGGTGTCTTCGCAACAAGTGCGAAGAAGAACAATTTGATCTCAAAATCATTCCTCTAGAAAGCTGAAGGGCGAATAGTGGATCTGTTAGCATAGAACTAGTCTGGACGATTGTAGTCTACCAGTGTCCGTTGAGCAGCTTGGGCAACAACTTCAGGTCAAGCGATTGCAGCGTCTGCTTCTGGTTCAGGGATTACAACCCCTTGATCATCAATTCTCTGAACTGTGGCATTACGCAGATGACCTTCAAGGTCATATAAGTCTCCTCTCTCTTCTCAAACCACAACTAAAGTCACAACCATCTGAACTCGCGAGCTATTGTCGATCGATGTCGCGTGGGTACTGTCAATCGATGTTGGTCGTGAATGAGTGTCGATCAGCGATTGAGTGATACTGTTGTATTTGTTTGTGGATGGAACGTTCAATTTCAATGGGGTCCGAGAAGAGTAATTCCTTGTTCTTTTTGCTTCTGGTGCTGTTGGGCATGCACCTGAAAGACAAGAGAAAAAAATTGTAAGTAACTTGCAGTAAAAAAAGCCTAGACAAATCCTAGAAAATAAATCTAATGGCGATTCTTGCTCCCCGGCAACGACGCCAAAATTTGACAGCGTGCATGTTAAGGTTTAGTTTAAAGCATGCAATCTATCAAATTAACCCTACACACTACTCTTGCCAAGAGAAATCGAATTGTAGTACTTAGGGATCAAAACCACAAAGAGCGAGGGTACACAATAGATTTCGGTATCTAATGGTTAAGCTAGGCAAACTATAAATAGGAGGTTTATTGTAGGTTTTATTTTGAAAAAGAAATTTTCTAAATAAGTTAAGTTGATTAAAATATGGAAAAGATAGATCTAGGATTTCAGGTAAGTGAATTATAGTGGATATGATGAATGAAATTATTAATATGCAAGGACCTTAATCAACAAATTTGATCTCCTCTCGTTCCAACTCTCTAATGCGAACAGAGGAGTCGAAAATCGATCTACGGCTAAGACCGAGTGTCGATCGATGGTTATCAGACAGGAAGTTTGTCCGCTAGGTTAACTAAACTATCTCTCGCATGAATCTAACAAGTTAGTTCAATTTAATTAATTTTGGCACATAAACTACTCTTGTAGCTGTCCATGTCCCAAGTTCTGGTTTCTAGTTAGCTACTCTAGAACACAAGCATTAAACACAATTCTAAAGATTAATATATCTTCTTCCTATCAATCCTATTTTGAGGCTAATTCATCAATGCCATTATAAACCCTAAATCTAATAAGAGAATTACTCAGACATAATCATAGAAAGCATGATAAACTGAATAATATAATGCATAGAATAAATAATGGGGTTCAAATACAAATCTCTGAAGGAGTTCAGATTTTCTCTGCTAAACTAATAAGAAAACTAAAGGATGTAATTAATTCTTTGTGTAATATGAAATTTGTGTTCTCTGCCTAAACAATGGCAGAACTTTAATAAACAAGGTCAAAACTCGTTTAGGGGCATTCTCGTAATTTTTTTGACTTGGGCTTGAAGTTGGCCAATACCTTTGCGAGTAGGCCGTTGATCAACATCAAGGATGCTCTATCGATCGATGGTCATGCTTGACTTTGACTCTGACTTAGCTGATCGTAAACAACTACTGATTATCATCTTTGAATGCTTCAACAAGCTCCATTATCTCCATAATTCTCCAAAACGTACCTTGACCTGAAAAGACTCTACAATATAGTCTAGACATACATAATAGAATCCAAATAGGGTTCAAATGATAGTCTTAAACTGGTAAATTACAAGGTATATCAACCTATTTAGAGTACATTGTATGCGGTTGGAGTTTTTAGAGTGTTTTCATGTTCAAGTATGTTTTAGAGAACTTTGATGATTTTGGAGCCTTTTGAGGTTAAGAACTACACCAATGCGTCAGATGTTTAGATATGGATGGATTACTTCCCATGGTGCGATTGAGCGGATATTTTGAAACAAGATAGATATTTAGGTTAGCTTTCCAATGCTATTGGTTTGAGGTTCATATGACGGTTATATCTACATTTATGCCCGTTTTACTAAAGAGTGGTTTATCTGACTCGAGAGAGGAAACTTTCAAGGAGATGAAGGAATGTCGATCGATGGTGCACCTTTGGTGTCGATTGACGCTGGTGGTAGAATGTCGGCTGAGTATATTTTAATACCGACTTAAGCCCAAAAGCCACCACAAATTACTAGAGTACCCCTGGACATGTTTAAACCATATATTTAGGTTTTCTACGCCATTTTTGATGACTACGTTTTCTATTCTATAGTCTATTCATTGTTTTCAGTCTGGAGAGATAGATCAATTCTTCTACAGAGATTGATCTGGAACTTCATTGGTTTTATCATTGATTTCTATGTTTGTTATTATTTTAGATTATGATTTGTGTTATTGCTATCATGTCTAAGTAGATTCATCTGCTAAGTTTAGGTTTATTAATGGTATTGATGGATTAGCTAAACAATAGAACTGCTAGGGTATAATAAAAATCCTTTATCAATATTGTGCTTATTGCTTGTATTCTAGAGTAATTAACTAGAACTCTGATCTTAAGATAATTGAAAACTGCGAGAGTAGGATCATTACTTGAATAAATCCTACTGAGCTAGGTTGCTAGATACATACGAGAGTTTGTCTAATAATTTTAGTGAACATATCAAATTAGGACGTAATGCTTGATTTATGTGAGCATCGATTGATGCTAGTTCAACAGCATCGATCGACGGTCTATTTTGAGTTCTCAATGAGAATTGTTAACAAAGTCTTAAATCATAGATATATTCACTAATTGATATCTTACTGTTAGCATTCGAGCTCTAGCTAGGATATAAAACCCTTAGCTTTTATTCTCTATAATCCACTTACCTGAAACCTAGATCTAGCTATTTCATTTAACTGTTTACAAACCTAAATCAATCAATATCCTGCTTTCATTATTTACTGCATTATTAAATATCTTGCCTAATTTAATCACGACTGTATTGAGTTTATTGTGTGGCCACGCTCCTTCTGGATTTGAACCCTAAGTACTACAACTGAACCTCTTATTTGAGAGAGTAAAAGTCGTTCCTTAAGGTAATTTGAGGGATATAAAATTTAGCGCCATTGATGGTGAGCGATAATTCGGCATTAGACTCAATTTGTTTAATTTTTCTAGGGTTTTATTTATAGTTTACTTACAAAAAAAAATTCTTCTCTTTCCTGTACAGATATCTTAGTACCATGAAGCAACGAGAAGAGGTTTTTTGGGTTCTTCAAAGAAGGATCATGCTGATTCATGCACAATCCGTCAGTCTACGAGGGAAGTGTCGATTGACACCCTCCAAGCAGCAGCGATCGACAACGTGAACCAAGCATCGATCGACACTGGCTCCTCGGTATCCATCGATGCCACTTGCGAGAGGACAGGGGAAATCGAAGTGTTTATACTTGAGGCTGATGAGAATGGCATCTTATGAGACGAAGAAGGTCATCCTCGCAATAGTACATGAAAATTGATTAGTGCACATGGTGATGTGATCCTTGATGTTATTGATGTTGCTGAGATGAATGACTTCAAGATGACCCGTAAATGGTTTGATTGGGTAGCTAAGGAACCCTTTCGGCGACTTCCTCACGAAGATCCCAGAGACCACATCAAAGAACTTGCAGAACTAGTCTCAAAGAGCGAGCAACGTGAAATAGCTGAAGATCACACACTCTGCAAGATTTTCCCACACTCTCTCTCTAGGGATGCATTTAACTGGTTTAATTGACTTCAGCCAAGATCTATAACATGTTGGGTTAACATTAAAGGCACCTTCATCAAGAAATTTCCCACTGATGCAGCAGCAGCTCGGATAAGGAAGATTGATGATATGCTAGACATGATGGTTAAAGACCGGGAGAAGGAGTTGATGTTTAAGTTTTGTCAGAGTTGGGTGTTGTCTATAGTGAGGTGGATGGAGAATGTGAAACGCTGAACACTACGCTGAGAAGCCAGATATTCAGGTCCAACAGACAGATGAGGTTACACAGAAAGGTGATGAACATAATGGATCTGAGTTGAGCAGACAGAAGAAGCTGATATCAGTGATCTGACCTCATCATCGATTGACGCAAATACCTCAGCATCGATTGACACCAAGACCTTAGCTTCGATCAACACCAAGTCCTGTTATCGATCAACACCATTTAAAACTCCTGGAAAATCGAGTTGTACTCAAGATATCGCAGACTCGACACTAAAGAGCACTACTGTCTCAAGCTATCTCGGCTTTGATTCAGATAGAGAGATCTTCATGGAAAATTTCTTGGAGCAAGAGGATGAAAAACAGCCTGATAATTTAAGTTAGAACTTGGAGATGAAGCTTGATGACGATCAACACACTTTGGGAAAAGATCCGGAGACTTCACCAATCAAGGAGAGAACGCTAATGATATCGATCAACACCCACATGGTGCTATCGATCGACATTGCCCACCCAAAATCGATCACCACACATCGTTGGATGAGCTGCCAGGATACACGGTTGGGCTGGAACCGATCAAGGAGAGAACGTACAAGTCTGAGGCCTCACACCTTGCTGTCCCAGAACATCCACAACCACATATCTGCGCAGAAGAGGTTGCTGGTCTTCACAAAACAGTGAACAGGGTACATGATCCTATGAAGTTTTTGGTACCTTGCGCTGTCTTTGAAGTTGAATTTCCTATCCCACTAGATACAAGTTTTCCTATAGGTTCCTACAATAGTGTATTTGATGATCATATGTATGCAGTAACTTCTTAGAGAGGGTTCAAAATATAGAAATGACGTCGACAAAGGCTCAACAGAAGAATCATCAATCAACACCACCACTGAAGTGCCAATCGATGCCCATGGCGTATCAGAGCACGGGGAGTTTGTAGTGTGTTGAAGTCGAGATCAGACAAGTCTAGGGGAAAAAGAGGAAGAATTGAAAGACGAGAAAAAAGGACCAAGGGCGGTCCTCAATTATCATTGATTCCTCACTTCTCCAATGGTTTCCGAAAATAAAGAGTGCACAGCAGATGCCTCTCACAGCCATTTGCAAAGCTTCGAGCACTTCTTATTGCTGAGATGATAAACAAAGAAGAAGAGTATTTGAAGGCTTTCGCAAAAAGTGTGATGAAGCTGAAGAAAGAAGACATTGAGACTTGTTTTGGAGAAAGTTCCCAATCTCATCTGGACTAACTCAGAGTTCCAAATGTCAAGTTAATGATTGATAATAAGCGTTAAGTGGGAGGCAACCCAATATTTAGTAAGTTTAAGTTTCATTTTTATTTAATTATTAGTAATTTCCTTTTTATCTTTATTTGCAGTTAAAAAAAACACCCACGGAAGAGAACCTGCACTCACCATCGACCAACACCTGATCAATGTCGATCGACGAAACATCACGAGCATTTATCGATGGCCACTTAATTGTGTCGATCGACACTCACCATCAGCGAGCATGTATACCTTTTTCCTTGTTAAATTTTGTTCTTATAATTTATTTTCCCACCAACCTTAGACTGTATAACACTGGGGACATTGTTGTTTAAGTCTGTGAGAGGTTTATTGATATTGTGTTTCTTTTGAGCTTTAATTATATAAGTTTTACTAAGTTTTATTGAGTCAAGAAGTGGATTATGATCAGATTTAAATTTTACTTATTGTCTAACCACTCTATAGCACCATTGTTAGACTTGTTGACTGTAGAGAGTACTAGAGATACCAAAGTGGATAATCATTCCACTATATCACACTTGCTTAGAAAGTTTGAAGGAACTGAAGCTATCCTCCAACCTAATTTGGCTTATTTGCTTGCTTTGGGGTTTGACATACATTGGACCCAATTTCTCATGCAAGTCTAGAAGGTAAAAGTCTTTGTGCTTCTGATTTCTTTCTCTCTCTCTCTTGGGTATCTATAAAGATAAAAGAAGGAGATGATTTCCTGAAAGATGAAGAGAGGTAGATAAATTACCTATGACCCCATTATTCTAATTCAGAAAGAAATAATCACACATTGTGGAAGCGAGGGATAGGTAAATTACCTGTGACCCCATTGTTCGCCTACACCTTGTCGGAAATATTTAAAAATCTGAAAAGAAGATGAGAAGATGGATTATATCGGGATCATTGATCATTGGATTTGAGATATAAAAAGATCTAGAGAAGAGAGAAAAGTGGGAAGAAAGAGATCAGAGAAAACTACATATGTGTTCAGAATACTTGCAGGGATAAGAGTCCATGTGTCCCCTGATCGATACTCCCAAGGTAAAGCCTGCACTTTTATTTTATGCAAGGTGTGAGGTTAGTAGAGGGTTGAGTCAGACTAGTATTTTTAAGTTGCTGATAGAATGAATTTGGTTGCTATACTAAGATAAGGTACATACAGTTTCTCTAAGATTGACATTTATTTGATGTGGTTGCTACATAGCATAGGTGATAATGATAAGTTAGAGATTTTGTGTGTCCCTGCTGTTTTCAAACCTCTTGCCAAGGACTACTCTATGTTTTGTTTGAGGACATGAAAAAGGGTTAAGTCTGGGGGAGTTTATATACCATCGATTTTGCCCATTTTAAACCATGTTATATGACTTATTTAGAGTATATTATATGGGGCTAGAGTTGTTTTAGAGTGCTTTTAGGTTCAGCTACGTTCATGGAGAACTTTGGTGATTTTGGAGCCTTTTGAGGTGCAGAACTGCACATATGCGTCATATGTTTATCTATGGATGTAGACCTTCCCATGGTGCAATTGAGCTGATATTTTGACACAAGATAGATATCTGAGTTAGAAATAAAATTTTACCCATTTTATAGAATAGTGTTTATCAGCCTCGTGAGAGGAAGATGTCGAGGAAATGAAGGAATAACGATCGACGGTGCACCTTTGGTGTTGATCGAAGATAATGCCAAAACGGGGACCAAGTATATTTCAAGACCGAGTTAAGCCCAGAAGCCACCACGAATTACCAGAATATCCCTAGACGAGTTTTAACCCTATATTTATTTTTTCTAAGCCATTGTTGATGGCTACACTTTCTATTTTATATTATATTCATTGTTTTAGGTCTGAAGGGATAAATCAATTCTCTTTTAGAGATTGATCTGGAACTCCATTGGTTTTATCATTGATTTCTATGCTTATTATTATTATTATTTCAGGTTATGTTTTGTGTTATTACTATCATGTCTGAGTATATCAGTTTGCTAGGTTTAAGTTTATTATGATATTGATGGATTAGTCAAACAATAGAACTGTTAGGGTGTAATAAATATCCTTCATCGGTATTACGCTTATTGTTGTATTCTAGAGTAATTAACTAGAACTCTGATCTTAGGATAATTGACAACGGAGAGAGTAGGATCATTCCTGAATAAATCCTGTCGAGCTAGGTTGCTAGATACATACGAGAGTTGATCTAGCAATTTGAGTGAACATATCGAACTAGGACATAAGCTTGATTTACGTGAGCATCGATCAATGCTAGCTCAATAGCATCGATTAACGGTCTATTCCGAGTTCTTAACGAGAGTTGTAAACAAAGAATTAAATCATAGATAGATTCACTACATGATATCTTACTATTTGCATTCGAGTTCTAGGATATAAAATCCTTAGCTTCTATCTTCTATAATCCACTTACTTGAAATCATAGATCTAGCTATTTTATTTAACTGTTTACAAACCTAAATCAATCAATCATTTACTTTCATTATTTACTGCTTTATTAAAATTATGGAGTATATTGTGTGGCCACGCTCCTTGTGAATTCAATCCCTAAATACTACAAATGAGTCTCTTATCCGAGAGAATAAAAGTCACTTTTACTTTTTTGGGTAATGTAAGTGATATCAACACACAATATCTCGGGGTTCTAAGCACTGAGCAATCTTCATAATTACACACACTATGAATTGCTTTACTCATACTGAATTTCTTATATTAAATGCTCACCACAATATACTCTGATATATGCTTTGGAGGAAACTTTTTCATTTTAAAAAAACAAAAACTAAAAACAAACAAGAAACTCAACCACTATACCAGTAATGGAACAGCGTCGTAGAGGCGGGATATGAATCAACAAGAAAAAGATATAATAAAAAAGCTGACCAGTTATCACTGAAGCCAATCTCTCCACTCAGCAACAGCGCTCTCATACTTGCTCAGCAACGCCTGCTACTGTGGAAACAAAATGGAACCTTTGACCCGAAAAAAAAGAGAAACATATAATACATTTTTATTTTTTTATTTATTTTATTTATTTTTTTTAATTAGGTGTTGACTTTGCAGCTCACCACCTAGGCCCTGCGCCAGCCTTTGTCTGTACTTTTTACGGCTCTGGACACGTCTTTCCGCCTGAGGTTCGAACCCGCGTCCTCCAAACCGAAGCCTGGGATACCACTGGACTAAATCGTCCGGATAGAAACATATAATACATGTTCGAAAGAAAGGCTGATACAATCAAATTCGACAGCAAATTGTACGAACATTGAACCCTAAAAAATTGATATTAAACCAAAACATATGGCGCGATCTAAAGTAACAGATAAAATGATGATTGAGGAAGATGATGAACATTAAATCATATTGATTCAATCCAATGTATTACACAAAGAACCACTCTCTCTCTCCTGCCAAGAGTTTACATTAGAAACAACTCAAAATCAAGGATGAGGAATCCATGGTGACTTTCCTAGAGAATCACAGAGAAAACACACCTGAAAGCAGATGAAGAAGATAACAAACTTTCTCAGATATTTAAATGACTGTAACTTCTCGTTTTCACAAGCTATATATGCAATTATAATTGCAGCCTCTCTATGACATGGAAGAGTTGACATGGCTCAATTAGTACAATCGCTTTTCCTATAGCAAATCCTCCCTATTTGAAAAGCCTTGACCACAAGGTTTTAGAAGAACCAACAACTCTCATGTCTACAACTGCACCATAAATGAAGATTCGACACTGCTCTGACCGCAACTTCTGCTGTCTAGTTCTTAGGTGCTCTCTATGATCACAGAAAGTGTCAGCCTTGAGTTTCCATCGATGCCACACTTTGAAAGTAGCTTGCTGACTCTTATATTCCAATGGCCAAGAACTATGAAGAACGCTATCTGCAAAATCTTGGCACTTGGAGACAGTCACAATCAATGGTTTCATCACTAGCTGAACTTCAATCGGCAGATCGTGCATCATTAATCCTAACCACTTGTGCCTTGACCATTCATTTCGAGTGATGGAAGTGTGCACTGGATCCTCTGTAGTGATCTGAAACTCTTCCATCAGTTTAACACAGTCAAGATCACACTGATTTTTTCGCAGAGACCCTGTTTCTGGTAAGCCAAAAGCTCAGTAGCAACCACTGCAGAAGACTTGAAACATCTTCTGATTATGTTTGAATCAAAACATGAGCACTCTTCAACACCAAAACTCTCATTTAAATATAGGATCCACAATTGGATGCATCCAGTTATTTGCCATAGACTTCACATTTAATGTTCAGAATGCTCTTTAATAGTTGCACATTGTTCTCTAATGCCATAGACTTATGCAGTGATATAGGTAATAGAGCTGATTCTCTAGATCCCAAAGACATAACAAATGCACAAAGTGTTGAAGCAGTCTTCCATCACTTTTTTGATGACAAACCCTTCGCCAAGACCAATCCAAGCATCAAGAAATATAAAATTAGCCTTGACAAAGAAGTGTAGCCTAACCTTTAAATCACGTTCTGGAAAGACACGAGTATCTTTTACAGAATCTGTAGCTTTTGATGTACCCTTAAAAGGGTCCGATTCAATGTATCTCTCCATCTCAATGGTATATGGGTTTTTAATCTGTAGTCTTGGCCAGCAGCAGTGTTCCAGGTGGCGCCAAAAAACTCTCTCAAACCCATTAGAGGCATCATTGACACTAGAATAAAATTCAAAGATGTTGTCTGAAGAAATAGACCTTTCGGACTTGGATAAATTTTGTTTGAATCAGTTGTGCACTCCAATACCCTCCTGGATCAAATGAAATGTTGTAGTAACCCCCACACTTCTCTGAAAGGTATAAAACGTTTGCCCCTCAAAAGAGTAATTAATGTTCATCTTCTTATACGTCACATCCCAAAATCTATCAGAGTTTATCTGCCTCTTACATACATTCTGTTGTCCACTACCGACCTCATTCCCTATGGTTACAAATGATAGACCACGAGCTATCGAAATACTATTGATATGAAAGAGTTACAATCTCAAGATCTCAAAGAGACCATGAGCCCATACACAAGATCTCTCTCTCTCTGTGTCCCATACACTTTCCCAGAAAAAAGCCAATCACAAATGTAGAAGAAGACTCAGCTATATACTATCTTGGATGTTGACTGCAACAAACAATCCAACTGAATCGCTGACTCTAACGGCCAGTCCACGTCACACCTGCCATGTCAGCTTCCTATTGCTTCATACTCCAGCTCATCATTCAACCTTGGGTACTTATCAATGCCCCCCTCGCTAAAGAAGCTTGTCCTCAAGCTTCGGTGAAAACCGGAATGGAATAGTCTAACCCCATGTCTCTCATGATTGCAGGAATAGAGGAGCCTCTATAAGTCGGAGACTCATCGAAGAATGCTCAATGAAAGGCCGCTTGTGTATCTGAAACTGTGAAAAAAATATTGAATCTGGCAAGCTTCTCGGTGTTGCCGTGATGGTAGGTTTTCGAGCGTGACTTCACATAGGTTCTTCCTATGTTCAGACCTGGTGCTCTGTTTGAACTTAAACCACCATTCCTTGCACAACTTCCGGGTCATGAAATGTTGCATCATCATTTTCAAAGCCCTGTAGATTCTCCAATTACGTATCCTGTTTCTTAGACACAACATCGTATCAACATTGAAAATCAGAAGCTTTGTTATGGCTTTGGTGGCCAGAAACAAGCTTGACCTTTCTTGTAGGTGAACATTATGTAGTAGCCACTTGTACGAATCAACTTGTTTTCTATTTGTCCACATCCACAAGCTTGATCTATAGTCCTCAATCAGCCTACTCACATGCTTCTTTCGGGCAAACATGACTGCAAGTGCAACCTTTAACACCAAATCAGAGATAAAATGGATGAGCTTAGATCTCCAATTTTGTATATTAAATTAGTGAAAGAGTAAAATATGAATTTAATATACAAAATTGCATTAAAATTGTAGAGTAATATATTTTAAACAAAAAAAATTAAATAACACTTAATATGAAATAAAAAGAGTATTTTAAAAAAAATTAATGATTGACAACTATGATGGAATCTTTTATTTTGGAACTATGCAGAGGTTCCAATTCCAAAGCCCATAATCTTCTCAAACCTCAGTAATCACAATATTTAATATTTCCTCCGTTCTGAAAAGATACATATCTTATAAAAAAACTTCGTTTTAAAAAAATATATTTTTTTACATTTTCAATACATTGATTAATGGTAAATTGTAAATTTTATTAAAAGTTATGAAAATTAGTTAACTACGAAAAATAATACATACGAAACTAAAATTTTATATATTTTCTTAATTAGTGTAAAAATGCTAAAACATATATTAATTTGAAACATAAGAAGTACTGGTTTTATCCCTAACATCACTCACTCGTAATTTCTAAGTTTTGCAAATAGTATTTTCCAATTGCGTTATCATGGAAACTAGGGTGAAGTTTAACTTAACCGTAAACCATTAAACGGATAATATTTTGATTCTGTTCATTTTTTAAAATTCAAAAGAAGCAAAAATAATTTGACCATTTAGCAATAAAACGTAATTTACTTAAATAACTGTTACATTTATGACTAGTCGAGTTTATAAACTGAAATAATATAAAACCAAAGCAACAAAGAAAAAGAAAAGGCTCAGATCATCTTATAATTTTTTTTAGACATTTTCATAGGTTCGTGATACCCTGATTTAATAAAAATAATATATTATTAGATTATTCTTTTTTTGTAACACTTTTTATTAGATTATCCATATAGTTAGGTTATCTTGAATAGATGTGTAGCGAACTCAGAGCGCTTTGTTTCTTATTGTCATAATTTTTGCTTATGGATCCGTACTATCGCCCTCTTTACCTCTTTGGACCAAGGTTCCTTTCGCAATAGATGATGAGTCCTCTCTTACGAAAACACAAATAAATGTTCGTATTTATTATTCTATCAGACTTTTGTTTTGTCTTCTTTTGTTACAGCTAGAATAATAATTATTCTTGCATGGACAACGTCCTTTTTATATTCGATTTTTTGAGGTTAGAAATTTAACGTTACAACTATTATATTATTGTTACTTGGTCTTGAAAACCATTCTCCTTCTCGTCTCTATTCACTTGTCTTCTATCCTCATTTTTTTATATGACCTTTAACTTCAATTCTCATGTAACCACCAATTTATCTTATCTCCCTTTTCCCAGCCGTGGTTTGCTGGTAAATACTGAAATCCCCTTTGCATCACATATAGGAGAAAACTGAAAGAGGAACCATATTTCTGAACACTACAAACACTTCGCTTTGTAGAGGAGCAGCCTTATCCCATAACTCCCATTCTGAAACGTTTTGAAACAGTTTATATCTCCATCCTTTGCCACCGTTCTTCTTCCAAATTGAGTATGATCTGCGAAACGCTGTTTCTATGAGCAAAACATATTCCATACCACATTGCAGCCTTGAATCAATTTGTAGTAGCTGAAATTGCCACTTGTGCTTCACCTCAAACTTATCTTTAATGGAAAACTGGATCATGCCTACTCCTGCTTCACCTAACTGAGCAAAACTTGTCACCAATATCCTGAGAATATGAACTGAGTACTTGAATCTCCTCCACTGTTTATGTAAGAATTCTGTAATGTGTGCTTGCTTGGGCCTGCTCAGACTCTGAAATGTATGTCCCTTCTCCATATAGCCAACTCCCAATATACGTATGATTTCCAAAATCAGAATTAGGTTCTTGTTTTGATTTCCTTCTGTCATGCTCTGTCTCAACAGTCATTGACACAGTGAACCCTCCACAATCTCCCAGTAAACAACATTTCTTTGAGTTGGTGTAGCAAGTGGTAGAACAAGAACCACAAGCTGAATCTGGTCTTGTTAAACCTCTTTAGGAGTTAAGGGAACTAGGACCGTCTTCCTTCTTTTGAACTCAAAGGAGTCTTTGTTTGAGAAACTGTCATGTATCACACGTCGATCAGACTGCCAAGGCCTCCCAAAAAGAATGTGTCCAGCTTCCATGGGTAGAAAATCACACAAGATCTCATCTTTATATCGACCAATGGCTAAAGGAACCAGAAATTGATTACACACTTTCATCTTGCCTTCTTCATTGAGCCATTGCAACCTGTAAGGTTTAGGGCATTTCTGTACTTTCAACCGAAGTTCTTTGCCATGGTTTCACTAGCAACGTTAACCCAGCTTCCCCCATCAACAATGAGGCTACAAACCTTTCCTTGTACCAGACATCTTGTATAGGACAGTTTCTCTCTTTGCTCAGGCTCCTCGGTCTCAGTGTGCAAGTTTAGAGTTCTCCTTGTAACCAATAATCTACCTCGTACCGGCTCTTCTTCATACTATTCTTCAGACTGACCCCCATTATTGGCTTGTGATCTATAATCCTCAGATTCATATTCGCCATTTTCAAGAAGAGCCATGACTCTCTTGTTGGTACATTCATTGGCGTAGTGACCTCTTCCTTTACACTTGAAACACTTAAGATCTCTTGCTCGTGCATTTGGAACTTCAGCCTTTCCCTTGTCTTTGTTGTAGTTGCTGCTTAGCTTCCTCTTTCTGATACGGCTTGATCTCCTTAGGCTAACTTGGTTTATAATCTTTAGTACGTTGAAACCTCCAAGTTCCATAATTAGTCCTAGAGTGACTCTTTCTTTTAAGCTGGTTCTCCACTAGTACTGCTTTGTGAAACATCTCTTCTATCTCTTCGTAGTGCTGCATTTCTACACTGTCATGAATCTCTCGGTTTGATCCTCCCAACAACCGAGACATAGTAGCTTCTTTATCTACTTTGATTGTAGCTCTCACCATTAGTAACTCCATCTCTTGAAAATACTCCTCCTTATTGCGTGATCCTTGAGATAGTTTCCTTAGTATTTGATGGAGATCACACTTATAATGACTTGGAAAAAACTTTTTCGCATGAGTGTTTTCATCTCCAGTCATGATTCAACTGGAAATTCATCATTGTTCCTTCGGTTTGTCACAATCTGATCCCACCAACTCAGAGCGTAATCATAAAATTCAGTAGCAGCCACTTGTATCTTCTTAGCAGAGGTGTACTGATGACAACTGAAGACTAGCTCGATCTTTTCTCCCACTCTAGATAGGCATTGGGATCTGATTTTTCATGAAAAGGAGGTATCTTGAGTTTTAGACCAGCAAGATCATCTTTATGATTGGTTCTGCCTTCCTGTTCGCACCTTTGCCTTCTCTGACTACTCCTAGAAGATGTGCTATGATGGTCATAAAATTTGTGGTTAACATCAAGATTGTCTTGATCGGCTTGAGTCTTATCACGCCTTCTCCTTCTAGGTTTGTTACTATGCCCTTGACCAGTAGCTTGTTGTATATCTTGTCTTATCTCTTTTCGAAATTTTCCCAAGTTAGTCTTTAATAGCTCGTTCATAGAAGTCAGCATCGTTTGATTGAGTTGTTTGGTCATGGCTTCCATCAAGAGTCTGTTTCTTCTGAGATAATTTTCATCAGTCTCTTCTCCCATGGTTTCCTGTTACACGGAAATATCTAACAAGTAAGGGGTTCAAAAGGAACAAGACAAGCAATAGATGATAGCAATAAACAAAACAAAACGGATTGAAACAAACAGGAATTAGACAAACTTGTACAACAACGATCAGGATTCAAATCGACTAACAATAAAATGATCAAAGTTGTGCTGGTGACAGGTTTCACTTGCAAGTTTGGATTTTAAGAAATTTGAAACAAATAAGAACAGATTTAAGGCTATGAACACAAGACAAGTTAAGATCAAAGCAAATCCGGTAACTTTTTAAACAAGGACCCGAAAGGTTTTAACTCAGATTTGTGATCAATAGTCTCATATCTATCAGATTTCAGCAACACAGTCACAGATCTATCAATACTGAACAGGCAGATGAACAGATCAATTGATAAACAACAAGGAAACACAGATCGATCAATGTTTATACGAGACGATGAACAGAGTGATCAGAAAAGTAGAGATAAATGAAAACTCGCCTCCCATAGTAGCTCTGATACAACTTAACATGATCCTAGGATGCTTCTCTTGATGGATATGGATAGATCCTTTCATAAACGAATCAGAGACTCAAATCCATCAAGGTTTATGGATCGAATGGTGACACAAGAGAGATAGATGATCTCTTGATACTCCTAGGTGACTAGATCGGATATGACACACCGTGATAGACACCCTTGGGTTGTTGGATATTACACACCAACAAGAACACTCAACACTCGCAAGCAAGTAGTACAAAGAACAAAGGTTTTTGATAAAAGAAGACTTCTGCTTTGTACTGATTTAGAAACAGAGAATATAAAGAGAGGGACTTGTACGTGCACAAGCTCTCAGAAATAGCAAGGGAAATAAAATCACACGCTCCCCTTGGAAACAAAGTAAAAACCAAGTTTATATGTAAATAAAAGATAGCATAAGAACTTAGGATAAATATAACATAAGGTCTTCATGTGGTCGACCAAGATCAAACATCTAGGAGATAGAGTAAGTAACTCAAGGCCTCGTTAAAACTCTATCTTTGGAAAACCCATCGGGACAAAACCAAAAATAGGAAAATAGCACACTTGAGCTACCTGCCTAGATGTTGATTAGCTTGATGATGAAGTATCTTTAATAGTGATGAATGTATCTTGGTTGATCAAGTCTCGACTAAGAATTTCTTCTTGCTTCCCTATCGTCTTAAGGAAACCACCAATGGCTTCTTTGAATTTCTTGGACTTGGAACGAGTCATAGGTTCATCTGGAGTGGCTAAGACATCTTCGTCGGCTGTCTGGTTCATGGTCTCCTTATCTTAATTATTGAGCTGGTCCAGAATCATATAAGGGGTCGAGTTCCTATGAATATATATAAGGCTTAGGTATATACTTGGCAACCGACATACTTATGTTTCGATCGGCCGTAGACCGATGGTACGGTTTGGCTATCGATCGATGTCCATCTCTTCATACTCGGATTTTCAAGTACCGTTGATCGATGATTAGCTTGAGCTTTTGACCGATGGTCATTCAAAAAGGGCAGGGGATTCTAACGAATTTCTTTCTCCTGATGTTTAATCTCATCCACAACTTGCCAAAAAATCATCATCAATGAAGGCACTAACGTGATGCTTCTGGTCAGCCTCAATATTTTCCTTGATCAAAGCTTTTTGTCTCCTCATAGCCTCACTGTTCTACACCACTTGATTCTCTAGCTTTTTCATTTGGGTATTGAGAAATTCAAATATTGTGCTGAGATTGGTATAGAAATCATCAATCTTTCCATAGAAGTCTATCTCATCTCTTCTGTCCCTCCAAAACCTTGTCAATCATGGCTTCAATCTTGTTCTCTTGGGTATCTGATGGTGTGTTCTGATAGTAAGAGGCTCCATAGGTTATGTTGTTTTTGTAGGATCGCTGCTTCTGTGATCATTGGTTGTAGCCACTCTTCTGACCATTGCTATAAGATTTTATGTTGCTCTGGTTCCCATATCTCTGGAAACCATTTCCATCAAAGTTCACAGCTTATTCTTCATCTTTCTCATTGTTAGATCCTATAGCTTCTACACCTTCTAGGAAGCTAACTTGCTTCTTCAGAAACCTCTAAACACTATCCAACTTGACTTTTCTTCTTCCATCTGATCCTTGCTAAGTCTAGAAGCTGATTTTCTCCTCTCATGACCATTGTTCTTGGTGTTGTTGCTAGCTGCCAAATTCTCTATCAATCTGGTAGCTTCTACAGAACTCATAATGCATAAAATTTCCCTCACTGGCTGTGTATAAAGCCGTCTGGTATGAAAAATCAATACCTCTGAAAAAGGTATTGAGAAGTCGCGCTTCATTGAATCCATGGTGTTGATAATCTCTTTAGTTGGATTTTAATCTGATCCAAGAGTTTCTGAAAGACTCTGCAGGTTCCTATGTGAATGTAGTAATTCTGCTCCTCAAACCTTAGCTCTGTCATCATCAAATAAATTACACAGGAATGCGTTTTTGATGTCTATCCAGGATGTAAGAGATTATGGTGGTAGCTGTTTAAGCCAATATGAAGCATCTTCAACAAGTAAATATTTGAATAGCTAGCATAGAAGACAATCTTCAGGGACTCCAATAGCTTCAATGGCAGACACAAGAATCCTCAAATCGGTCCAAATGATCCATATGGTGCTCATGGGAATGTCTATGAAATGGTGTATGTGCCACAAGTGTGAAATAGGCTGACTTCAACTCAAAATCGTTCCTCTTGAAAGATAGAGGACAAATAGAATATATGTTGGTGTAGAATTGATCTGGATGATTTTAGTCAGCCAACATTCTTGATTGAGCAGCCTGGTCTTCAGCTACAGCAGTTTCTTATAGTTCAGGGATTACAATCCCATGATTATCAGTTCTCTGACCTATTGCGTTATGCAGATGACCATCAAGGTCATACATGTCCCCTCTCTCATTCCCACTCACAATCATAATAGCAACAATCTCTACTCGGGAACCACTGTCCATCGATGTCTCGGGATTGGTGCCATTTGATTCCGGCAGATGACTGTCAACCGACGAAGAAATATTTGGCTTTGTTCGATTGTTGTCACTTCTCCTTGCGGATGCTACGTTCGATTACTACTGAGTCTGAAGAAACGAAGTCTTTTCACTTGTTTCTTCTGGTACTGCTAGGCATGCACCTGAAAGATGAAAGATTTTTTTTAAGTAAACTGAAGAGAAAACCTATACAAAACTTGCAAAAAAATCTAATGGTGATCTTGGCTTCCCGGAAACGGCGCCAAATTTGATACATGCTCAAATTACCCTAGAGCTATTGATTACTCTCTCTAATAAGAGGTTTAACAATAATACTTAGGGATTGAATCCATAGAGAGCGGGGACACACAATAGATACTTAGTTATGCTAGGCAATTAAATATACTTTAAGAATTAGTAAATTGGGGATGAGTTGGTTGTAAGCAATTAAGAAAAATAGCTAGATCTAGGTTTTTTTCAGTTAGTGAATTATAATGGATAGAAGCCAAGGGGTTTTCAATCATAGAACACACAATTAATATGTAAAGATATAATTGATATCCATCTATGGCTAAGCTCTGAGTCTAGAACTTTTTTATGTGAATTCGGAATGACCGTCGATCGATGGTATGAAAAGGGCATCAATCGATGGTATGCAAAGGGCATCAATCGATGGCTTTTTGAGTTAACAATTAAACGATCAGATTCGCTAAGTTCACTTAGAATTACTAGACTAATCTCTCGATTATCCCTAGCAATTTAAGCTCAACAGGATTAGTTTAGGTAATGATTCTATTATCGTAAATATCAATTATCATAATATCAGTGTTCTAGTTAGCTACTCAAAAGCACAAGCAACAAGCACAATACTGATAATATATCTAATAATCACCCTAGAAGTTCTATTGTTTGGTTAATCCGTCAAAACCATTAATAAATCCTAACAAGAGATCTACTCAGACATAGCTAAGCAATACATAATCATAAACGTAAAATAATGCATAAGATTTGGTATAAACAACTTGGATTCCAATACAAAGCTTGAAAGAAGTCTTGATCTTCTCCCCTAAAACTAATATGTTTGCTATGAAAAACTCTAAACTAGTAAAGAGCTCCCATTTCATAAAACACAAGCAAAGATAATATAAACTAGGTAAAACTTATTAAGGGACAATCTTGTAATTTATGTGACTTGAGCTAAAAGTCGGGTATTCTATGAATTGGCTTTCTGTGTGTTGACCGTCGATCGACGGTGGAGGTGCGTCGCCGATCCGCGCAACTCTCTTTCTCGACTCGTACATTTTTGATTTTGACCAACTACATGGTTCCTCTCTCTTTGAGCTCCAGAAAGGCTCATAATCTCTATAATGCTCCAAAATGTACCTTTACCTGAAAAGACTCTAAAAAACATCCTAGACACACATAATAGACTTCAAATAAAGCTTATAACATGGTCTAAAGTGGTACATATTAGGACCTAGCATGTTGCAGGGAACCAAAAACTTCCCAGGGTTGCTTCTCTTCTTCAATTTGACCTTCTGCTTTATTTTCTCCGTCAGATGATTAAGCATTCTTTCAATGTCATCATCGGTCTCTTTGGTTTCTCTGAAGAACATCCACAATTTGTGAGTGTAATAAGCTTTCTCGAACGGGTTTCTAAAGGGATTCTGAGGACTCTCATAGCAAAGTTGTCCATCTCTTTCTCATTAGCGTCCCTTGTAAGATGCTTAAGGACCTTCTTCTTTCCTCTAGAATGTCTATCCACAGCTTCCTCAATTGCCATAGGGATTGATTTATCTTTCTCTTTGGGTTTGGGTAAGGTGTGTTTCGAGTTCCTATTATCATATAAAAGACTCACGTCTATGCTTGGTAACCAATATTCTTTTATTTCGAACTGCCGTTGATCGATTGTAGGATCCGACTATTGATTGATGTTCATCTGATGGGGTATTCTTATAATAGGAGGCTCCATAGGTTATATTGTTGTTGTAGGGTCTCTGCCGATGTGATCCTTGGTTGTACCTACTCCTTTGACTATTGCCATAAGATTTTATGTTGCTTTGGTTCACGTATCTCCGGAATCCATTTCCAACAAAGTTCACATCCTCTTCTTCACCTTTTTCATTGTCAATCCTATACCTTGTACACCTTTTGCGAAACTAAGTTGCTTCTTCAAAAACCTATGAATACTGTCCAACTTGGCTTTTACTTCTTCCATATGATCCTTGTTAAGTGTAGGGACTGATTTCTTCCTCTCATGATCATTGTTCTTGGTGTTGTTGTTGCCATCCAAATTCTCTATCAATTTGGTAGCCTCTTCTGGACTTCTAGTGCAGAAGTTTCCCTTACTGTCTGTGTCTAAAGCCATCTGGCATGGTAGCTCAATACCTCTGAAGAAAGTGTTGAGAAGTTTCACCTCATTAAATCCATGGTGTGGACAATCTCTTTGGAAGGATTTGAATTTGATCCAATAGTTTCTGAAAGACTTTGTGGGCTCCTGTGTTAATGAAGCATTTTGCTCCTCAATTCCTCAACACTGGCATCATCAACGAAATTATGCACGAACATATTTTTGATGTTTGTCCAGGATGTAAGAGATCCTGGTGGTAGCTGCTTAAGCCAGTATGAAGCTTCTCTAGCAAACGAATACTTGAAGTGTTTGCATAGAAGGTAGTCATTAGGGACTCCATTAGCCTTGATGGCAGACACAAGATCCTCAAATCGCTCCAAATGATCCATAGGGTGCTCATGATAATATCCATGAAATGGTGTATGTGCACAAGTGTGAAATAGGTTGTCTTCAATTCAAAATCGTTCCTTTGGAAAGATGGAGGACGAATATCAAATATGTTGGCATAGAATTGATCTAGACGATTGTAGTCAGCCAACATTCTAGGTTGAGCAGCCTTGGCTTCAGCTCCAGCTTGAGCTACAACAGCTTCTTCTGGGTCAGGGATTACAATCCCATGATCATCAATTCTCTAACATGTTGCATTACGCAGATCACCATTGAGGTCATATAGGTCCCCTCTCTCATTCCTAGGCACGATCAGCATAGCAACCATCTCTGCTCGGGAATCACTATCAATCGATGTCTCGGTATTGGTGTCGATCGATTCCAGCAGATGAGTGTCGATCGGCGAAGAGTGGTGGTGTTGATCGATGCTTGTCGCTTCTCCTTCCGGATGCTACGTTCGATGGCTATTGGGTCTGAAAAATTAGTTTTTTTCCTTGTTGCGTCTGGTATTACTGGGCATGAACCTGAAAGACAAAAGGAAAAAAAAAAACTGTAAATAAACTAAAAGGAAAACCTAGACAAAGCTTGCAAAACAAATCTAATAGCGATCTTTGCTCCCCGGTAACGGTGCCAAATTTGATACGTGCTCAAATTACCCTAGAGCTACTGATTACTCTCTCAAATAAGAGGTTCAGCTGTAATACTTAGGGATTGAATCTACAGAGAGCAAGGACACACAATAGATTTGATTAACGACTTAGTTAAGCCTGGCAATTAATAAAACTATAGAATAAGTAATTCAGGAAAAAGTTTGTTTGTAAGCAAGTAAGGAAAATAGCTAGATCTAGGGTTTTCAGGTAGTGAATTATAATTGATAAATGCCAAGTGGTTTTCAATCATAGAACACAAACTGAATTAGTAAATATATTATAAGTTATATCTATCATATGGCTAAGCTCAGAGTCTACAACTTTTGTGTGCGAATTCGGAATGACGGTCGATTGATGGTATGCAAATGCCATCGATCAATGGCTTTCTTACTCAAGCATTAAACGACCATATTCGATTGGTTCACATAGAATTACTAGACCATTCTCTCCACTGTCCCTAGTAACTTAAGCCTAACATGATTTATTCAAGTAACGATCTTGCTCTCACAATGTCAATTATCTTAATATTAGTGTTCTAGTTAGATTTCTAAAACACAAGCAATAAGCACAATTCTAATGACAGATCTAATAATCACCCTAAAGATTCTATTGTTTGGCTAATCTATCAAAACCATAAATAAACCCTAAATCTAACAAGGTGACTACTCATACATAGCTAAGAAGAACATAATCATAAACATGAAATAATTGATAAGAGAAAGAATATGGATATAAACTGGGGTTCCAATACAAAGCTGAAGAAGTCTTGATCTTCTCTACAAAAAATCTAAACTACTATGTTTATTTTGAAAAGAATCAAAGCTTGTAAAAAGTCTCCAAAGTCATCATTTGCATAAAACACTAGCAAAGACCATATAAACTAGGTAAAACACGTCCAAAGGCAATCTTGTAATTTCTGTGACTTGGCTTCAAGTCTGGTACTTTTTGAATTGGGCTATTGCGCGTCAACCGTCGATCGACGGCAAAAGTGCGTCTTCGATCGACGGCAAAAGTGCGTCTTCGATCGACGCAATACTCTGTCTCGACTCGTACTTTGCTGAATAAAACCAGCTACGGGGTTCCTCTCTTTTTGAGCTCCAGAAAGACTCATAATCTCTACAATGCTCCAAAATGTACATGGACCTGAAAAGATTCTAAAACATATCCTAGACATACATAACAAACTCCAAAGAGGACCTATAAAATAAGGCGCCTTAGATTCTATCTACAGTATTTTCAAAATTGGTTTGACATAGCAAAGTACGAACACTGCAACTTAGGTCGTGTGTGGGTAGTCTGAAAGGAAGGAGTACGTATAACACTAGTGTACAAGAGTAACCAGATGTAACTTGTGCAATTCTGCCGGAACGTAAGGAAGAGGAGTAATTTTGTAGTTTTGTCTACGCTTTAAATCTTCAGAAAGAGAGGATAGATATATGGGAGGACCTGAGAAACCACCATGACTCGCCTCTCTTTCGAAGTAAGCATGGATGGTTTGTAAAGACTTTAATCAGAAATTCCATAGTGATGAACATTCAAACTAGACAAGAAGTCCTACAATCAGGTGGAATGAGATATTTCCAAGATGTGGCTGGATATTTCTCGCTTGTCGATCTGGGTCATCAAGGTCTTACTTTTACCTGGTGCAACAAGAAAACAGATGGGACAATCAGTAAGAAGCTTGATCGTATGATGGTCAACCATGAGTGGCTGAACAAGTACCCGAGTTGATATGGAGCTTTTGAGGCTGGGGGTTGTTCAGATCACCTAAGGGATCGATTTGTACTCGAAGTAATGGAGAATTCAAAAGGAAGCCCTTTAAATTTGCCAATATACTCACTAAACTCCCTCAATTCGGTCAAGTCGTGGAGGATTCATGAAAACAAACTCCATCATTATTCATATCCACTTCTGCACTTTTCAGGTTCTCTAAGAAGTTGAAAACTTAAAACCAGACCTGAGAGAGTTAACGAAGCAGAAACTAAGCGAGTGTCTAGAAGAAGTCGTTAGGTAAATCAAAGCCTATGCGAGCAGCTTTCCAAGCTCACTTTGTATACTCCAGAAGCTAATGCCGAGGAAGCAGCAGTGTAACACCCCGCTCCCCCGGGTCCGATCCGGGGTTAATAGCATGGAGTTATGAACACGGGTCTACTCATTTTAGACCACCCAATGTGTCCGTTACCAGTCCCAGGAGTCATCGGACGCATTATCCTTTGATCAAATATCAACCCAACCATATCCAGATACTACTACTTACAGTCCTGCACATAGGGAAATGGAAAGGAGGGCATTAGTAAATGGGTTACTCAGTGAAGTGGTTCTAGACCAGCCTCTCCGCATGAACTCTATACTACTTAATGCGAAGCGAGAGCTGGCTAGCCACTACAATCAATCATTCAAATGCATCACTCCTTAACACACAACATCATTTCTATACTTTTCTATCAACCTAGTGATCACACAATACAATGAACTCAGTCACTGCCACAACATAGATTCGACTCGACTTGACTCAACACAAACAACTTGACTCGACACCAATCATCCTATACATAAGGACCTATGGCTCTCACAAGGACGTCCCACCTCTTGTCGGCGTTTCCTGGTAGGTCTTACATGAACCAACGCCCCCAGCTTCTTAAATGGTTACCCGAGTCACAACACATTGGCCCCTTTTGATTATGTCTGCCTCCCGGTCCTAGTAACCATAATTACCTCACGATTCGGCATTGACTCGATCTTAAAGGCGCCTATCGATCTTGTTCACTCATGGTCACCGTCCTTTCACAGCTCTTTGATCCCGTCTGTTCACGATCACCGTCCTTTCACAGCCCTTTGTTATTTCTATCCCGCCATCGCGCGGTCACCGAATTTACATGGCCTTTCACCCTTGTTGGACTCTAAACGCCACCCGTTATCGGTATCTCAAACAGGACTACAAACATGTTCATTGACTTGTTCTTATTTCACATTTCTTATTTCTATACCGCCGTCGCGCGGTCACCGTATTTACACGGCTTTTAATCACATATCTTATTTCTCATCATCATTGTCATTCACATTCTCATTCTCATTCACATTTTTCATTTCTCATTCACATTTCTCATTTCTCATTTCATTTCTCATTAACATTTCTCATTTCCCATCAACTCTAACTTGTCCTTAACAAGTTCATTAGACGCCACCCATTCTCGGTGTCACACACATACTTCACTTTACATCCATACAAACATACACACATACATGATACCAATTGTACTCCCTTGTAATACGTTCATTCACAACATCACTATTAACCTAGGCGTGCACTTCTTTCTAGAAACCTAGATTTCACCATCATTCATCATCAATCATCACATAACAACCATTCACACAAGCAATCATTCATCATCAATCTCCACATCAACACAAGGCAATTCATTAAGTCCTTTAACAGTGTGAAGGTTCTTATGCAACATGATTCATTCATCTAACAACCTAACTCCCATTATGATCTATCAACTTAACTTCTAAACAAGGATTATCCGAACCCTAGTTCCAACATCAACCAATATAAAGGACATGAGAATAAAACTAGGTTCGAATCACCTCACCTTAGGAACAGATCTGAGATCTAGGGTTCTGGATCTGGAAACGGGAATAGATCTGAGAGATAAACCGAGAAACGATCAATCACCACCACCACAACACCTATCGCGACGGCTCACGTCAAGGAGAGGAGGAGCACCGGCGAGGAGAGAGAGAGGATACGCAGAGAGAGAGAGAGAGAGAGAGAGAGATAGAGAGAGGAGAGGAGGCTTGACGGCTAGACTTTTCGTCTCCCGAAATTTCCTTGCATAGCTTCGCTTTAGGCTTTAGAATGGAAGAAAGGAGAAGGGAGGCTCTATTTATAAGAAAAGAAGGGAAACCCTAGGTTTTTCCCTAATGGCTGTAGAGAGGCCCACTTTCTTTTAAAAATTTTGAGACCCAAGTTTTGGGATGTTTCAAGCACCATATGATAAATGGAATAAGCTGTCTGAGATTTAGGAGGAACTTTTAAAACTGCGAGCAAAACTTCATTGGTTACAGTGGGGGATGGAAATAACAAAGTATTTCATTGAGCTGTCCAAGTACGAAAATGAGAAATTTAATACCTGAAATCAAAGACCAGCAAGGAAAATTTCTAATAGGGACTCAGGAAATCAAAGAGGGAGCAGTAAGGTTTTTTCAGGAATTTCTTACTCACAAACCGCAAGATTTTACTGGCATGTCGATACAACAGCTCGAAGATCTTCTGCTCTCTCGCTGCTCTGATACTGAAAAAGGACCAACTGCAGAAAGGAGTAACAGATGAGGAGGAAAAAAAACTCTGTTTGCAATGCCTAACGATAAGTCACCGGGACCAGATGGATATACCTGTGAGTTACTCAAATCTGCTTGGCCGACAGTTGGTAAAGATTTCCAGCTGCTATGCAATCATTTTTGTAAAAAGTTTCTTACCCAAACGAGTCAACACCACCATCGTAGCTCTTGTCCCTAAAAAATACGATGCAAGTACAATGAAAGAATATAGACCCATATCTTGTTTCAGTGTTCTCTATAAGGTAATATCAAAGATCTTGGCTAATTGCTTGAAAGAGATGCTTACCCATTTTATAGCGCAAAACTAGTCTGCTTTCGTGAAGGAGAGGCTGCACATGAAAAACGTTTTGCTTGCATCAGAGATTGTTAATGACTACTATAAGACTGATATATCTCCGAGATGTGCTTTAAAATTGATATCTCTAAAGCTTTCGATTCAGTACAATGGAGTTTTCTTCTTCATGTGCTCATCTCTCTTAACTTCCCGAAAAATTATCCATTGGATTAGATCATGTATCTCCACCGCTTCCTTCTCGATTCAGGTCAATGGAGAACTAGCGAGTTTCTTAAAAAGCCAGAGAGGTCTAAGACAAGATTGTTCCCTGTCCCCTTACTTGTTTGTAATCTGCATGAATGTCTTATCCACGACTATTGAAAAAGCGGCTTCAGACAGAGTTATTGGTTTTCGTCCAAAATTTAAACAGATAGAGTTGACACACTTGTGTTTAGCCGACAACTTGTTGTTTGTAGATGGGCAGAGAAGGTCCATCAAGGGTATTATCCGAATCTTTGAGAACTCGCTAAGCAATCGGGGCTTAAAATCAGTATTGAGAAGTCAACTATATACCTTGCGGACTGTACGGAGCAGAACCCAGAGGCCATTCTATCAGATTTTCCTTTTGCTATGGCGCAACTGCCGGTAAGATATCTTGGTCTTCCGCTCATGACTAAGCAGATGACAGAATCAGACTATATGCCTTTGATCAAAAGAATCAAACAAAGAATCAGATCATGGCAACAAAACACCTTTCCTATGTAGGAAGTCTTCAACTCCTACAGTCGGTAATGTCTGGAATCACCTTCTTCTGGATCTCAGCCTACCGTCTACTGGAAGATTGTATAACCAAAATCCATAGTCTATGCTCGGATTTTCTCTGGTCTGGCCCTGACTTGAATGCCAGGAAAGCTACGGTTTCATGGGATGAAGTTTCTAAGCGTAAACAAGAGGGAGGTTTGGGCTTAAAGTCTTTACACATTTCCAACAAAGTCTGTTGTCTTAAAATAATATGGAGGATATTGTCTGGACAGAAATCTTCTTGGGTGCTTTGGATATCCTCAGTGAACCTCAAGAGTGATAACTTATGGACAGTGAAAACCACAACAACTCTCGGCTCTTGGATGTGACGAAAACTCCTGAAATATAGAGAGATAGACAAAGACTTCTATAGGACTGCGGTGGGGAATGGACCTCGAAAGTCATTCTGATATAATCACTGGTCCAAGCAAGGCAGGCTCTACGATATCTTTGAAAGCAGAGGTATCATCGATCTTGGCATCAGAAAGAATGCTAGTCTGGCTGAGGAAAGGACTTCTTGCCGGAGGAGGAGACACAGGGCTGATAACTTGAATGTAATTAAGGAGGAGATTGCAAACCTCTCGCTCCAACAGAGAGGATCAACCACTTTGGAGGAAGACAAGTGATAAATTCAGTATAAATGTTGAAGTTTTATCCAGAGAAGAGTAAAGTGAACCTTCTGGGTAATTTAGAGACTTTGTCGTTATTCGAAATAAGCTGAGAATGAACTCTCTTAAATACTTGAGTTAGATTCATTTGGAGATTATGCTTTGATGTTGTTTGTATGAGACTTTATGATTCTATACATCTCGATCGCCATGAGATCGATAGTCTAGGATTGCATTCGCTATGAGAGTGTAGTTCTAGATTATACTCAAAGTTCTTCGTGTATTGGATTTGCAGAAGTAATAAACAAAGTTCTTGAGTTTACAGATATCGAAACTCCAACATTGGTCTGGTGAAAAGTTTGATCAACGCGGCGATGTCTACGAATTCGACTCCGGTTCATTTTCGTTTCGCGGCGGATTATGAAGACTTCAATGCACGAGCTCGAGCTGATTTGAATTTCTTGATGGGAGCGTGTAATTGTTTGAAGGAAGCTGATGAAGATAAGACAGCTCAAATAGCCTCGATTGATTCATGATTGTCGTCTATTGAATCATCGATGACGACGATGAGCTCAAATTTACAATCGTTTATGACGATGATGGGGAAATGACCGATTCAAGACTCAGAAGCTACAGGTTCTCATTCGACCTTACCGGAATCATCTCAGCGTAATGATCAAGTACCGATTACTAATCTGGAACGAGAACGGGAACACTCGCTAGGTTATCGGAATGTAAATATGAACCTGGCAAACAGAGATAGTATGTTAAAAAAATAGAAATGCCTGGATTTGATGGTTCCAGAGTATATGAGTGGATTGTGTATGTTGAAAAAAATTTCAATATTGATTTATATGATGATCAAGCCAAGTTGGAGCTGGTTCCATTATGTTTACAAGGTCCAGTTAAGAGGTGGTTTGCTTGGGCTAAGAAACGGGGAAGTTTTGTTAGTTGGGAAGACTTTAAGAAACAAATGATAGTCAGGTTTGCGGAATCTATTGAAGATGAACCGGCTACAAGGTTGTTTGCGATTAAACAAACAAGATCAATAGCAGATTTTGTTTCTGAATTTGAAGACTTACCCTCTCAAGTTCCAGGTTTAGAGGATCACCATTTAGAAAGAATCTTCTACAATGGATTAATGAACCAAGAGATGAAGGAAGTGATTCGAATGAAAGATCCTCAAGGACTACCTAATTACATTGCTGCCGTTCTTAAGATGAAGTCAAGTGTCTTTTGCAAAGTTGTTAGCACAGCTACATTGAAGGAGCAAAGAGTGGTACCAATAACATTTTCTCAACAGAGAAACAGTGGTGGGGCTCATCATGTTCCGGTACAGACAAGAAGTAGTAGTGCAGAAAGATCAGTCGATGCAACAGAGGCCAAGACAGCAGTACACTGATGCAGAACTTGATGCTTTAAGACGTAACAAGCTATGTTTCAAGTGTAAAGCTCCATGGTCCAGGGCACATGTATGTCCCAACAAGGAATTCAGAGTGTTAACCATTGTTAATGGCATTGAGATGGATGTTTTGGATGAGGAATCTGATGTTTCGGTGGATGATGTTGTGGTGCTATAACAGGAACTAATGACTTTATCTTTGAACACTTTTTTAGGTATTGATTCGCCTAAAACAACAAAATTAAGAGGCAGAATCAATAACAAGGAGGCGACTGACATGCTCGATAGTGGAGCTTCGCATAATTTCATTTTCTCCAGATGTTGTGAACATGTTGCGATTGAAAGTTTCCATAGAACGCAACCTTGATGTGTTATTGGGAAATGGAGTAACTCTAAAGGCTTGGGGAATTTTCCGAGCAGTTATCTTTCATTTCAATCAAACCGATTTTACATCTGACTTCATCTCCCTAGAACTGGGAAGTGTTGATGTAATCCTTGGAGTTCAGTGGCTTGAGACTTTGGGTAAATTTGAAGTTGATTGGAAAAATCAAGAACTTTCATTTATCTATCGTGGGAGCAGAGTGACTTTGTTTGGATACCCTACGTTACATTATCTAAATCTCTCACACAAGTCACTGATTTTGAGTGATGTTGATATTCAACAGTGTAGCGAAGAGCTGGTCCTTGTCAACACAAATACATCAACCATACCAGAAGAATATTTCCCTATGAAGCAGCTTCTTCACCAGTTTGAGGATTGTTTTGCTATTCCAACAGGCTTACCTCCTATTCGGGGAAAAGAGCATGCTATTACATTGATTCCGGGTGTGTCTGCGGTATCAGTCCATCCTTATAGGTATCCACATGCTCGGAAGATTGTCATGGAGACCATGGTCAAGGAAATGTTATCCGCACGAATCATTCGACCAAGCATTAGCACTTTTTCTAGTCCAGTCCTTTTAGTAAAAAAGAAAGATGGAGGGTTCAGGTTCTGTGTTGATTATAGAGCCCTCAACCGTTCTACTGTACCAGAAAAATATCCTATACCCGTCATTGATCAATTATTGGATGAACTGTATGGTGCTTCAGTTTTTTCTAAGCTTGACCTACTGTCTGGATATCACCAAATCCGGATGGTGGAAGAGGATGTCAAGAAGACAGCATTCAGAACTGTTGAAGGCCATTGTGAGTTTTTGCTCATGCCTTTTGGCTTGACTAATGCTCCAGCCACCTTTCAAGCCTTGATGAATCAGATTTTTAAACCATTTCTGAGAGAGTTTGTTCTGGTGTTTTTCGATGGTATTTTGATATATAGCAGTGGTATGGAGAAGCATTTGGAACATTTAAGGGTGGTCCTGGAAGTGTTACGTACACAGAAGCTATATGCCAATCAAAAGAAATGTACCTTTGGTGTTTCTCAAGTGGGATACTTGGGACATATTATTTCTGAGCAAGGAGTATCGACGGATAAAGCTAAGACAGTGGCAATGCAGCAGTGGCCTTCTCCGAGGTCAGTTAAGAAATCAAGAGGGTTTTTGGGTCTTACGGGATACTATAGACGATTTATTATGGTTTGATTGCAAGGCCCTTGACGATTTTATTGAAGAAGGACAACTTTTCATGGTCAGGAGAAGCGGAGACTGCATTTCAAAAATTGAAAGTGGCGATGACGAGTGCTCCAATATTGATATTACCTGACTTTGATAAGCTCTTAAGTATGGATTACCAGCGTTGGTTAACCAGATTGTTGGGGTTCGATTTTGAAATATTCTATAAACCGAGTTGTGAAAAAAAGCTGTGGATGGATTATCTCGAAGCATGTCCTTGACTCCTTTGTTGCTCGCAGTTACTATACCTATCTTCAATGGGAAGATTTGTATCGTGAGATTGCCGAGGCTTCAAATATTCAAGATAAGATTGCGCAAATAGAAGATGAGTGTAATGATGGGAAAACAGGAGATCATTCAGGAGTTTTGAAGACACTGCACCGGTTTCAGAGATCTTTTACTTGGAAAGGTATTAAGAAACAAGTACATGACTATGTAGCTGGTTGTAATGTTTGTCAAACTCACAAACATTCCACTCTGTCGCCAACGGGTCTCCTCCAACCTTTGCCGGTGCCAGAAAGGATATGGGAGGATGTGAACATGGATTTTATTGAGGGATTACCGATGTCGAGTGGAGTAAACGTTGCTTTGGTTGTCATTGACAGATTTAGCAAGTCTGCACATTTTCTGCAGTTGAAACATCCATTTACTGCTGCAGATGTTGCTCAACAGTTTGTGGCAAAGGTAGTCCGCATACATGGATATCCGAAGAGTATTGTATCGAATCGAGACCGTATCTTCTTGAGTCAGTTTTGGAGGGAGAGCTTCAAACTCGCAGGAACAAATTTAAAATATAGCACAGCTTTTCATCCTCAAAGAAATGGACAGGCTGAGGTCCTGAATCAATGTCTTGAGACGTACCTGCACTGATATGCATCATCGCATCCACGTACTTGGTCTCTGATACACTAAAAATCGGATCTTGCTACTGTCAAGTTAACAGTTGTAGTTGTAGTACTTGAGATTCAATTCCAGAGGACCGTTTTACACTATATCTTAAGATTTTAGTTTCTTAGCTAAAACTTTCAGATTTAACAGAGAACAAGGTAAAAATAATAGAGATCAAGGTACGGTTTGAGCTGTTTTAAAATTGGAGAAAAGCTAGTCTAGGGTGATTAAACGGGTGTTAGATATCATTAAGCCACATAATTATTCAAGTTTGAATTAAGAACGAGCCCAGAACATAGATCAATGGCTAGAACAGCCCACTGTCGTGGCGCTTGTTCCTTTCAGAGAACAGCCCCGGAGACTAAGTTGTCGCTTGTTCCGAGTTCTGTCTATGAACAGTAACGATCAGGCCTACTTAGTTCATATTACACCCTAATATCTACTTTCGCTGATTAGGGATATAATACTTATTCTAAACAGATCAGGCAATCTATAACACAATTAATGAATAGATGAAACCCTAGATCTAACATAAAGTGATCAGATTCATGCTAGCATTAAGATAAGTTTAGAATAAAGGCTATCAATGAACATACAACTTATTTGGGTGTAGCTTAATAAATCCAATACCCTAACACCCTAAACTAACAAGATCGACTACTCACCAATCATAGTAAATAACACAGCAAGGATTACTGAATAATACTCCATAAATCAAAATTAAAAACTAAAAATAGGTTCAAGAAATCTTCTCTAATCGCGAGAACAGGGTGAAGATTCCTTTCTCCCTTACAAAGTATTGAATCCAAGTGTTTTTGCTGAAAAGAATGAAAGAAAATTGATCTGAAAAGAGTCTCTCTCTGTTAATGGTCGTGCCTCCTCTTTTATAGGGTTTTGTGGCGGCTGGAAAAAGGGGGAAATAAAATTAGGGTAAATCTCAAGAGAATCTGCAGTTTCCTAAAATATATCTGCGGGTGATCAAGGCTCTGCTTGATCTCTAGGGTTGTTCTCCGGGACAGAATTCAAATTTCTCCTTTTTCTTTATTTTTCCCCCCAAAGTTCCACAGCCTCTTCTACACCTGAAATGTCTCGAATAGAGCTGTAAGTACCCCATAATTGCATGAGAAAGATCAGTAAATCACAATCCAAGTATGTTAAAAACACACTATATCAAATTCCCCCAGACTTAGATCTTTGTTTGTGCTCAAACAATTTTAAGCGTTAGAACAGGCTAGAAAGGACTCAAGGTGTGGGAACTCTCCTATTCTCTGTAACCATTCTGTAACCACAAATCTCTGAACCATACAAGCTGCATCTAGGACTGCACACCCTTACCAGAACACCCCTGACTGCTGTTCAAAATCGGCTCCATACTCTGTGTGTCAAATCTGCAATGTTACACCTTTCTAACAAAACTCCTTATATTCAAATTAAGAGTGGCATGAGCATATCTTATCACAGCACTAGACATGGTAGACGACGCTAGGTATGAACAGGCTTTTTCTGTTTGTGGGGCTGCAAGTTTCAGTGGTTACCATTTTCTGTAGAGGAATGTAGGGGATCACACAAAAATGTAAGAGAGGATAGATCCATTGATCTCCACAGCCTAACTCGTTTTGCTTGTTCTCCCCACCTTGATCTCTCAAACTTGTTCCCCACCGAAATATTTCCCCCCAATTAGAGACGCTGTTTCTTCCTCTCTCAATCATCAATGGGAATTCAAATAACGTTTTTTTTTTTTTTTTTTTTTTTACTGATGATGATGAGAGAGGGTATTTACAAACATGTTTGGTGCCTCTGATGGTTCTGATGCCCTTTTTTGATTTTCTAGGTCTCTTTGCTCCTGACTTCAGAGAACAGTCGGATGGTCTTTCTGATTAGCTTGTTCTCATCGACTGCCTTGTTCTCTTCACCCTTGATCTTTCTGCCTTGTTTTCTTCACCCTTGATCAGTGGTTCAATGCAGCAAAAACGAGTTAAGGCTGCGTTGATCCTTTCCTCTCCGACCCTTTTGCATAATTCTACACATATGACAATTAGAATAACAGAATGCATGAAGGTGGAACAAAGGTTATGGGTTTTAAGGGTGGGAACCAGCTAAAAATGAGCCAGCCACTCAGGAACAACAAGATGGATGAAAGGATAAGGAGTCCTGAGTGTGATCTCGTTTCCCTGCTCTAGTGCTGATCATTCTAAGCATTTCAGTCAAACTTAGGCTCAAGTTAGATGGAGTTAAGTTATACAGGTATACCATTACAAGCAGAGGGCTTCTGGAGAACAAAGTGATGATGTCAGGGTGTTCCAGGTCCAAGTGTAGGTCTTTCGTCACTGCTAAGGTCACTTGATAAGATAACTTAAAGCACACAGTGGTTAAAAATAGAGTCCTAGTTCCCACAAATTTGGACTGACTCAAAATCACAGCAGACTGGATAAGTGCCTCCCCCAGACTTATTTCACACCGTCTCTGGTGTGATATAGAATCAAGGAAGGCCACCTTTTTTTTTTGAGTCACTTACCTGGCATGGAACAACCTCAGAGAACAGGGTTACCTTGTTCTCCGAGTTGCCTTGTTCTCCAAATGTGGTAACTCGGGTTTTTCTTGTTTAATCCTGAAACTAATAAAAGCAAAAACAAAAATCAGAAACAATGAAAACCTAAATTATATACACACTTACCAGTGGGTTGCCTCCCACCAATCGCTTAGTTTAAGTCATTAGCTTGACTTGGTGATAGGGTTCAGTCAGGTTGAGCACGAGTGCTTGTTCCAAAACAAGCTCCACAGTCACACATATTCAGCTTCAAAACTCTACTCAACAACCCTTTTACAGCGGCTTCCCCTTTCTCTTTCAGCTCATGTGTGAGAATTACTCTGACTTTAGAGAATGGTTTAGATGAGCCCTTGCACTTTACTCATACTCAATGGAGTTCTCATCACACATGCGAGGTGTCAAGGTCAATGTAGGGTCACCCTTGACCATTTTCTTCTGGACCTTTTCTTTCACCTTTGCATACCCACAGAGTTTCTTGATTGAGTTTGGTTGTTCCTTTCTAATCTTGCGAGTTCTTGATTGCTGAGGGTGATTAATGGACTTGAGGTGTTGCTTTGAGTATTTCTACTTGACATACACCTGGAACATCACCTGAAACAAGAAAGTAGAGCAAGTTAGATGTTTTAGACAAAGTATAAAACCAAGAAAATATAGGTAAAAGCTGGTCCCCGGCAACGGCGCCAAAACTTGATACACTAAAAATCGGATCTTGCTACTGTCAAGTTAACAGTTGTAGTTGTAGTACTTGAGATTCAATTCCAGAGGACCGTTTTACACTATATCTTAAGATTTTAGTTTCTTAGCTAAAACTTTCAGATTTAACAGAGAACAAGGTAAAAATAATAGAGATCAAGGTACGGTTTGAGCTGTTTTAAAATTGGAGAAAAGCTAGTCTAGGGTGATTAAACGGGTGTTAGATATCATTAAGCCACATAATTATTCAAGTTTGAATTAAGAACGAGCCCAGAACATAGATCAATGGCTAGAACAGCCCACTGTCGTGGCGCTTGTTCCTTTCAGAGAACAGCCCCGGAGACTAAGTTGTCGCTTGTTCCGAGTTCTGTCTATGAACAGTAACGATCAGGCCTACTTAGTTCATATTACACCCTAATATCTACTTTCGCTGATTAGGGATATAATACTTATTCTAAACAGATCAGGCAATCTATAACACAATTAATGAATAGATGAAACCCTAGATCTAACATAAAGTGATCAGATTCATGCTAGCATTAAGATAAGTTTAGAATAAAGGCTATCAATGAACATACAACTTATTTGGGTGTAGCTTAATAAATCCAATACCCTAACACCCTAAACTAACAAGATCGACTACTCACCAATCATAGTAAATAACACAGCAAGGATTACTGAATAATACTCCATAAATCAAAATTAAAAACTAAAAATAGGGTTCAGGAAATCTTCTCTAATCGCGAGAACAGGGTGAAGATTCCTTTCTCCCTTACAAAGTATTGAATCCAAGTGTTTTTGCTGAAAAGAATGAAAGAAAATTGATCTGAAAAGAGTCTCTCTCTGTTAATGGTCGTGCCTCCTCTTTTATAGGGTTTTGTGGCGGCTGGAAAAAGGGGGAAATAAAATTAGGGTAAATCTCAAGAGAATCTGCAGTTTCCTAAAATATCTCCACGGGTGATCACGACTCTGCTTGATCTCTGGGGTTGTTCTCCGGGACAGAATTCAAATTTCTCCTTTTTCTTCATTTTTCCCTCCAAAGTTCCACAGCCTCTTCTACACCTGAAATGTCTCGAATAGAGCTGTAAGTACCCCATAATTGCATGAGAAAGATCAATAAATCACAATCCAAGTATGTTAAAAACACACTATATCAGTCTCATTACTTGTGTTTGGCAGAATATTGCTATAATACTTCTTTACAATCAACTCCGTTTAAGGTGGTTTATGGAAGAGACCCTCTGGAGCTGTTGAAGTATGAATCTGGTTCTACAAAAAACTTTGAGTTGGAAGAGTCGTTGAAGGAAAGAGATTATATGTTGGAGCAGATTAAGGAGTATCTCAGGAGGGCACAACAATTAATGAAAGCCCAAGCTGATAAGCATAGGCGTCCTATGGAGTTCAATGTGGGTGAGTAAGTGTATATGAAGCTTCGGCCTTATCGGAAACACTCTGTAGTTCGACGTTTTTATCAGAAACTAGCAGCCAAGTACTTTGGTCCATATCAGATTCTTGAACGTATTGGTCCTGCTGCGTACAAACTTGAGTTGCCTCCAGGATCGAAGATACATCTTGTCTTCCATGTCTCTCAGCTAAAAAAGGTTAATGGGAATCATGGGACTGTGCAACAATTGCCTCTGGTATGTTTGGGTAAGAATTTTGATGAGTGGTCACCTGCCGATGTGTTGGCTAAAGGCTATGATGATCATGGTCGTTTGGAGTTATTGGTTCTCTGGCAACGTCATTCCTCGGTGCATGATTCTTGGCTGTCTTCTCGAGAATTTGTGACTTTGTTTCCTTAGCTTGAGGGCAAGCTTCGTTTAATGGGCGGGTATTGATAGACTCCATAATACGTATTACCGGAAGAACAAGAGAAACAAAGAGAAGAGGCTTGAAGAAAGTGACGTGGCAAGGGACCATTAAAGTTTTAACTGAGAAGAGTAAAGTGAACCTTCTGGGTCATTTAGAGACTTTGTCGTTATTCGAAATAAGCTGAGAATGAACTCTCTTAACTACTTGAGTTAGATTCATTTGGAGATTATGCTTTGATGTTGTTTGTATGAGACGATATGAGTCTATACATCTCGATCGCCATGAGATTGATGGTCTAGGATTGCATTCACTATGAGAGTGTAGTTCTAGATTATACTCAATGTTATTCGTGTATTAAATTTGCAGAAGTAATATACAAAGTTCTTGAGTTTACAGATATCGAAACTCTAAAAGGTTCACTAATGCAACCCCAAGGTATTCATTTATCACTTGGCTGGCTGTACGTAACCGTCTATCCATGGGAGATTGGACTAAGCATTGGGTGACGGGTCAGAACTCGGACTGTGTTCTCTGTTCTGGTGAAGAGGAAACCATATCTCACTTATACCTCCAATGTGGCTATATGGGGAGTAGTATGGAGTAATCTAGTGGAGCGACTTCTAGGACTGGAGTTCACAAAGGATTGCGAAAGATTACTTCAGCTTCTAACCCAATCAGTATCAAGCCAAGTTAAGCTTTTTATTCTACGTTCTGCCTTCCAATGCTCAATCTATCATGTCTGGAGAGAAAGGGACAATATAAAGCATGGAGAAAAACGAAGACCTAAAGAAGCTCTGATCAAATTAATTGACAAAGAAGTGAGAAATAAGTTAAGTGCAATCAGGAGAACATGGGACTACAGCTATGATCCAGGCCTCACTATCTGGTTCGGTACAAGATCGATAGCACACTCCGTAGAAGTTTTCTTTTAGCTACTACTAGAAATATAGCCCCCGCGCAAGCGCGGAGCTGGATCCGTTTTCTGATGCTTTAAGTGTGTATGAGATTTTGTTATTCATATCTTGTCTAAATCTTTTTTTTTGCGTATTGCAATATTGGAGTCATCACTACCATTGAGTTCACTTCCGTTTTGTTATGTCTTCAAGTGAAGTGTAATTTTCATTAGAAAGCCTAATAAAAATTAGGAAGATTACGACATTAAGTTATCTACATAAGATAGTTTGAAGATCAGGAAGTTTAATCCCTAAAACTTTCTGTACTACTTTATGAAAATTTTTAATTTATATGTAGAGATGAAATCTTTAATTTGCTTGTTGACATGAAATAATAATGTAACGTCCCGACCGCCCACGGTTAATAGGCTGCCCATGTCTGCGCTCTCGGCCCGCGGATCTCATCCCATCTAACGATCGGTTCGTTAATTTTTCCAAAGTCTCCGAATCATTGTTTACTGACCCTACAATCACCACCTGACATTCTTCATGTTTTGGATTCACTCGCATGGTATCGTGGACACTCTTGGAAAAGACCAAACTATAATATTATTATATAAAATTTGGTTTCTAGTTTACAAAATCTCATGTATTTCAGTTGGTTATGTCAATCAAATAAACATTGAGGTGAAAGGCTTAAATCTCATAGCATGCAATACATCATTTATTTAAAAAAATAATTGCGTGGGACCCACTTACCGCTGACGTGGCGGAAGGGGAGAGAGTAAACTCCCCCATTATAATATAGATTTTGTTTTAAATTCAAAACACTAGCTTAATGTTGTAAAGAAAATGTTTTTTTTGGGTTTGAATAAATTTTATATTCTATTCAAAAAAAAAGAGAAACTAATTAATATCTTTACATAAAACAACCTAAATTTATGTACAACATGCCAGATTTGTAAAGTAAATACCCTTATTATATATTAAGTTGTTGCTACTTAAAAAGACTGCAAAATTTGTCAAATATGACTCATGATTTTAACCCCGAAAGTATATCTAAAATTGAATCAAATGCAAAAGTAACTCAAAACACTAATAAAATTACAACCAATTCTTTATGACCAAACATAAAAAAACAAAATTCATTTTTACGAATATAACCCTGTAACTAAGTCTTCTAGGAAGTTTTCTCATATAGTAGATCTTAAAAATAATTTATAAATCTTATATAAAATATTTTGATGTAAAACAAAATTATGTAATTATAAATATTTGTAAATGATATAAATTAAGATATAATAAAATTGAATTGTAACATATATTTGTTTAGTTTTGTGTATATTAAACACTTTTAAAGTTGATTTGGTAACAGATGTTGTAGTCTGTATGTATTTTTAGGGTTAGATTTTGAAAGGTTATTTTTTTGAAAAATTAAATTTTAAATGATATGTGTTTAGTTTTGTGTATATATTAAACACTTTTAAAGTTAGTTTTAAGCTTTATGAAGTGTTTGTTTCTATTTAGTTATTTTGAGTTTATAGTTTAGGTGACTTAAGTCTTCCAACAAACTATGCACTAGAAGACTTCCGCAGAAGTTTTTTGGCACATAATTATTTTGAGCGAATAGTGAATTTAGGATCTAGAAGGAGGTCTTATATTAGAAGACTTACTTGAAATTCTTATGAATCGAAAATATTTAATTTTATTAGAATTTTTGTCTCTTTATATAAACAAAATTTACACATATTCTCTCTTCCTCTCAAATGGCTGCAACAAAAATGATATGTTTCTCATTCTAAAATCTCCAAATTCTTTCTAATCTCTTTGAACTTAAACTATATATTAGTTTCTCCTTTTTATCTCATGTCTTTCTCATTAGTTTATTTATTTTTGCAGATTTTTCATTATATGGTTCTCATATTCTACTTATTTAAAGGTAGATCTATAAATCAGATTATTTTTTTTCATTTGGTAACCTCTTGTTGATCTCTTAATTTTTGAATTTTTTTTTTGTTTTAAGTTCTTACCTTGTTTTTGAAGCTTTTCAATATTTTGAAGTCATTTGAATTTTTTTGGATATGCATGTTTTTCAAATCTGAGACAGACTTGGAAAACTTCCAAGAAAGTCTTATCGAAAGGGAGGTCTTATCGGAAGTCTTCTTACATTTAATGCTCTAGAAGTCTCCATGGTAGTCTTTTGGTAAGTCTCTAGTTTCTTAAATATCTTACATTTTCCCAAACTAAAACTCTCCAACATCTCTTACATCTCTTAGAAATTGAAAACATCAGACTTTATATAAATTTATGATTTTTGTCTTAAGTCTTTCTCAGTAATTCATCTTGTTTTGCAGATTTTTTGTTATATGGTTCTCATCTTCTACTACCTTAAAGGTAGATCTATTTTTTTGGATATGTATTTTTGTGTGTTCTTTAAAAGTAGATCTATCTTATATTCCACTCATTTTCTCTATTTTGAGACTATTTGAATGTTCTTGGATTTGCAGCTTTTCCATATCTTAGTCCGACTTTAGAAGACTTCTGGGAAGTCTTCTCGAAAGATTTTAACATATAATGCGCTAGAAGACTTCCTGCAAGTCTTATGGCGGAGTCTTATCCTATGTCAAATGGAGTCCAAGCTTGTTTTTGCGGAAGAATTATCTATAATAATTTTTTATTGTATGTTTTGTGATTTGTATGTGTACTCTTCTTATAGTGAATTCTTATATAAATTTGAAGCGTTATTAATGGAAAAAATTGGTAATTATGTTTATGTATACAATATTATCTTGCCAAAAGTACTTGAAATTTATAAATTTATGAAGTTATTGATACAACTTCAATAGCAAACCAAAATAATACAAAATCTAGTCAATGTTATTACAACTAAGGGAGAAGACTTCTTAAAAAAATAGCCAAATTTACAAAACATCAAACATTACATAAGTTGAAACATATAAAAATTTCACTATAAGTCTTCAGGGAAGTATTCCAGAAGACTTCTGAGAAGTCTTCTTGAAAGACTACTCAAAAGATTTCTCGGAAGACTTAAATTTAAAGCGGAGAATTTAAAGAAGGAAATTGAAATATAAGCGGAAAAATAATATTTAAGTGAAAATTAAAATTTCAAATTTCATGAAAGTTGAAAAGTATATCTTTATGATCTTAGAAGACACATTAAACCATATTTCTTGATATTCTTGAAGTTACTTAACACTTTTGAAAGTTACAAAACATATCTTAAAGTTACTTAACAAGTTTACAAAAACAAACGTAGAAGACTTCCACGGAAGTGTTCTCGGATTAGATAGAAAGATTAATAAACGTGAATGATGGTAACCAATTAATTTATAAATTTTATTAAGGAACCCTAATATCAACTAATATACATGAATTAACAAGATAATGTTAAAAAGGTCTTTAGACTATTAGAGAAAATTAAAGTTTATTAAACTTCGACGTAGAAGACTTCAATGAAAGTCATCTAGAAGACTTCCATGGAAGTCATCCAAAAGACTTCTAGGAAGTCTTCCATTTATGTCATTTTTGCAATTGAAATTTTATAAAGAAAGACTTCCAGAGAAGCCTACTCTACAATAGACTTTTTTGGAAGTTTTCTTTTGTAAATATTGGTTTACTTTTGTTTTTGTAAAAAAAAAATCGAAAATAACAGAGAAGATTTCCCGGCAAGTCTTCTAGGATAAACAAGTTAGTTTTGCAATTGACTAAATTGTATCAGAAATTTGACTTTTCCACCAGGAAAATAAAACTTAAATATTACATTTAACTAGACGACTTCTATGTAAGTCTTCCGACAGACGACTTACACAATAGTCTTTTGTGATAACCAAGTTTGACCAGAATCTCAGAATAAAAATTTGGAAGACTTTGTGCAAGTCGTCTTTCAGAAGACTTACTTGGAAGTCGTCTAGTTAAAACTAAATATTTAAGTTTTACTTTTAAATTGTAAAATTAACATGAGACGACTTTCACCGACAATGAGAATATTTGCACCAAGATTTCGTAAGACTTATAGGAAAGTCTTTTGATGGATCACTTTCGTGTAAGTCGTCTAGAGAAAGTCAATTTTTTTACATAATCCGGTGAATTGCAAAACTAACATATATATCATAGACGATTTAGTGGGAAGTCAATTGCAAAATGTAAATTCTACATTAACCAGAAGACTTTCGTATAAGTCTTCTATGTGTAGAAGACTTACACGAAAGTCTTCTGACGAACATATTTGAAAAAAAAATCAATTTCATACATTCAACCAGTGAAATAACTTGATAAGCTTCTCCTAACACACATAATTTCACCACGAAGCATATCCACTTGTTAATGATCAAGAAACATGAGTTTGAACTTTACAAAATTTAGAATAAAAATCTTGGATTTTTTCCGATGAATATAGAGAGAAAGTCAAAGAGATGTAGTTTTTAAGCATAAAAATGAGATAAGAAGATTAAAAATTAGTTTTTAGATGCATTAAGAGCTTTAAATTGTTTGTTCATGGTGGTTGGTGTATTGATTGCAATGACAATATTATAAATATTTGATGAAGACGAGGATAATAAAATATAATATTTATTTTTTTGAAAAAAAAGTAATGGCATTTTCGTAAATACTTCAAATTTAGGGGGTAAATAGGGCAAATGAAAATTCCAAAAAACCATGAGTTAGTTTTGTGCTTAACTTTGAGTGTTAAGTCATATTTGCAAAAAAAAAAACCTTAAAAACTCCCTAGTTTATCATACAATTCCATATATATCTTAACAATTAATTTAAAATATATATATTCAGTGGTTGCTACTTAAAAACTTCCTAATTTATGGTATGCTTCCATATATCTTAACAATTAATTTAAACTCAATATTTTTTGTCAATTTATTATTGTTACTACAAAATATTTTAGATTATAAAATAAAAACTCATAAATTAATAATGTTGGGACTATAGTATTTTATTAATTGATAAGGTTATTAATTTAGAAAAAAAAAATCTTTTAGATTTTTCTAAAATAAAAAAATATCTGATTTTAGTGTATATATATTAATTAAATTCCAAAATTCAATATTTATATTAGTTTTATTATATTATTTAGTGTATATAAAATATGTTTCATAAAATTTGAATGTGGGTGTAGATATAAATATACTTAATCTCATTAAAATATATTAAATGTAAAGAAAATATAAAGATAATTTTATTAAAAATAAAAAAGTATGCAATATAATGGTTTGTTTGTACTTATATAAAATGTATCTACATATAAATTAATTTATAATTTTAATGAAACTATATATTTAGATAGAATTTTCTAAAAAAATATTATCTTATTATTTTATCGATTTGTGTCATATATTTGGAAAAAGAATTTTTTTTTAATTTATGATGTTATCGAATGTTAATTTATAGAGTTTATGCTATATCTTAAATATGTATATGACAGAAAATAACTATAAATAAACAATGAAACTTTATTTTGCACAAACGAACGAGAAACTAAGTTTAGAACAAAAGACACTCTTCAGTGGTTCATTTAAAACATATCACTTATCGTTCAAGGCTCATATAAATTAATACAATACCATTATGTTAAAGAACCAATATTTCACACCAAAATTCAATCTAATTTTAAGATAATTTATTTTCAAATTGCAGACATAACTTAAAAATGTTAAATAAAAATTATCATGCGCAACTACGCGGATCATAATCTAGTTAATATTATTAAAATACTTTTTTTTATATATTTACAAATAGTTTAGGTTATACCATTATATTTAACCAGCTTTCCTATAAAAATTATATTATTAATAAGTTTATACGATAGCCTAAAATTAAGGAATTAAATAACTAGTCTAGTGTTTTTGAAAAATAACGAAGTCAATTTATATCAACTCTAAATTTAAGTAACTAATCACTTATATTTATTAGTATAAAAGAAATTATATATGCCTACTAATTCGTATATGTACAAGTGTACTTTATTCCAAATTCAAGAAACAAATTCTTCAAAATCCTTATCAAATACATAATTATATAATTATATATAAAGTATTAAAATTATATATATGAGAATAAATATTAATAATTAGCTACTATTAACATTTAATGATATGATATATCATGTTATTATCTAAACTATCAAATATAAAATTAACTGATCAAAACATAAAACATACTTTTAGTTAGGTTTGGGTGTTCATGTAACCGTTGGGATATGAATTGGTATTTTGAATTTCGTTTCTAATTTATATCACATTCTAAGTTCCATTATGGTAAATTTTAGGTACAGTCAGATTCGGATATTACACATCGGTTTTGGCTCTAATTTGTATCACATCCTAAAACCTCTAAAGTAAACATATATCGTTCATATATGGGTTATATTGATTTTTTGAATATATCTGAAGTTAACCAAAATTTAAAAGAAAAACATAAAAAATAAATACTTGTTTATATAGAATTGGATATTTAAGATACTTATTTAAAATTTATATACTTATTTAAGATATCATTTCAAAATAAATATAGAATTGAATATTTAAAATTCATATTTATTTTGAAATATTTATATTTGTGACTAGTTTGGACATTGATATCAGTTTTCAGCTGTTGATATCAATGTCAATTCTACAACAACATCGGTTTTAACTTTTATTCCACTACTCTCTTTGACAAATTTACGAAAAAATCCCACTTTTAATTTTATCAATGTCTGAATTTACAATTTTGGGCTTTAACTTTAATTCCACTCACTATCCTCAATTTTGGGTTTTAACTTTATTTTTGATTAACTCTTTTATCAATTCGACAAAAGAAATAATGAACTTTAATTTCATTAATTTGTGTCACCCTCCGTCTAAAATTTTGTGACGGAGTGTGACATACGTTAAGAAAACTAAAATTGAAGGTTTATACTGTTGAAAACTTAGTTGAAGGGTTTTTTTCTTCTTCAAAATAGTTGAGGAGTTTTATCACTAAAAATTATTAAATGTTTAAAAACATTTATTATCATTTATTTATTATTTATAACTCCTTCTTGACATTAAAATATCATTTCATTACTCAAACATAAGGTGGTATAAGAAGCAAGGCCGGAATAAAACCACCAACAAAATAAAGTTCCATATAAAAAGCTTTAGCAGTCCTATCTAAAAAATCATTAATAACGTTTTGGCTTCTAGGGACGTAGGAAATCACGAAGTTGTGGAATTTTCATTGTACTGCCTCTATCTCCTTCAGATCCAATTTGGCCCGTTTTTGGCTCCCCAATCATGGTTTTTAATTCATTACAGAAACTTTGGTAACGGAGAGTCGAATATTGAGTTAATCGCTACCTTCATTTGAAATTCCTAAGGCGTCTTAGTTCTTTTCTTCATATTTTATAGGACTCTATTACCAAAGAGTAAATATCACTTATCGAATTACGCCATTTTAGTAGAATTTTCTTTTTTTTGGAATGAGACAAATATTTGTGTCATTTAATGTTGGAGCATTGATTCCTCCGAAAAGAAAGTCATTAACCATATAATTAATCTATTCTGGTCCGACTTCTTATGCCACCTAAAGTATGAGTAATAGAATGCAATTTTATGTCAAAAGGAAGTTTTAAACAATATATAATTGATAATAAGAGTTTTAAACCATTTAATCATTTTTGGTGATAAACCCATCAATTATTTTTGAATCGGAAGAAAACTCTTCAACTAAGGGCATGATTGGTTTCTCCGCTACCAGCCGCAAACACAATTTGTGGTTAGTAGCGGTTGTTGGCGTTTTTCAACAATCATAGAAAATGATACAATTATTTCAAACCGCTATAAACCTCTAAAATCCAAAAGCTGGTTCCAGCTAGCATTTACGGTTGCGGAGGAGTAAATTTTTTTTTTCAAAATATACAAATATAAAAATAAAATATTCAATTAAAAATTTTAAATTGAAATAATAGAAATACCAATATATATCTTCTATTTTAATTTATATATTAAATATTTAAAAATAATACTTTAAAATTTTTAAAAAACTTTAATAGTATAATTTTATAAATATAATTCTATATTTATTTTAAAATTATTAAATTTTAATATTTTATAATTAAATAAAATGTAAATATTGTTTTTTATTATTTAACCACTGCTGCAGTTGATAGTTAACCACTCATAAATATTCTACAAAGACAACAATTGTTAACTGTTGTACCAGTCGTCCAAATCTTTTATAATGCTTAAAACCACAACCCCCGCGTCCACAAACACCCACAACCGCAACCACTGTGGTTACACCAATCATCCCCTAAGATTTCAACTTTATAAACCCTCAACCTTAATTCTGTTAACGTATGTCACCTTCTGTCACAAAATTTTAGACAGAGAGTGACAAACATTAACGAAATTAAAGTTAAGGGTTTCTTTCATCAGATTTTTAGTTAAAATATTATTTTACGATTCATCTTTAGTTAAGGGATTTTATTACTAAAAACCCTAAAATATTGTGTTGATTCAATCCATCAAATTATAAATTGTAAAGTACATGATCCTATATACTTAAATTCTCAGCCAATATAATAAATACACGTTTTTAACTTGATTTAAAATTAAAAAAAAAATATACAGCATCCCAATTCCTATATGATACCAATTCAAATGTTATATGGAAAGCTAAACCGATTTTCTTATAAATAACATCATCCAATATATCAACACTTTTTAAGAAACAAATATATGAACAATAAATATAAAATATTTGAATGAAATAAGTGCGGGAATATTCGTTAACAATAATTAATTTCTTCCTAATTAAATGGCATATATTAATATCTATGATCAACATCATAGCCCTTAATATATAATATTCGTTAACAATACTTAATATTCGTGAATAATAATTAATCTGTATTGAATCGTGAGTGTATTTGAAAAGTTTATCGGAGTTTAAAGAGATTTGGATTAAATCTCATTTATATGGGTGGGATTTACAAAGAGAGAAAAAATATTGGTGGGGTTTTCTCTTAAAATTTCAGAGTATTTCAGAGGTCATTTTGATATTTGGATGCGATTTTCCTAACTATCTATTGGGAGCTAGATTTTCAGTTATAGAGAAAGGTTTCTTCCTAATTCCAAATAAGGATTTTGATGGTGGGTCTTGATGGTTCAGGGAAGAGTACCATACTTTACAAGCTAAAGCTCGGTGAAGTTGCACTAAAAGAAAACGTGGTCATAATGATTACATATTACAATTACAAATGTCTAGTCGTAATTTTACAATGACGTTACAACACCATTACGACGAATCGAAAATCTTCTTAAATTAAACGTATGCTTACAACAAAATTTTTTCTTCGTAAAGTATTTGTTTCCTTACGACTACTTTACGACGACGTGTACATGTCGCCATAATGAAGTCTTTATTTTACGCCTATCTTACATCAAATATTTTGCATCTAGTTAACGACCAAATTACGAGGAATATATAAAAATGTGATAAATGTTTGTATGTATGGTTGATTGAAATGGTAGTAATATACTTTCTTAAGTCGTAGTAAAGTTTATGATTTAGTGAATTCATTAAGATTTTCACCTACCAAAATCAAAATTTTCCTATAAATATGCTTTCCTCTCTTTTTTTAAGATGCACAAAAAAAAACGAAAAGAGTAAAAAAAATGTCTCATAGTGGCAATATCTATGAGCTTCGGAGTTGAATGTATGCACATAAAGATTATGCGGGAATAGTGACAAACGAATTTCTCAACTGGGTAGAGATATTCATGTACCAGGCCGGAAACACCCTTCTCACGCAGGAAACATGTAAAATGTTTTGTCCATGTCGTAAGTGCAAGAATACCAAATTTGCTCGTAATGAAACGTTTTGGAAACATAAAGTAAATAGAGGATTTACCCCCCACAATACTACATTTGGTTTCATCATGGAGAGCAAGTAATGATCTCAACTAAAGCAGTTGAAGAAGCTATAATAGGAATATCAACTAATGATCTCAACAACAAATAAGAGCAACACTTCATGAAGTGGTTAAAACGCAGATATAAATCACAAGATAATTAATTATCTTAGTGACTTTATAATAAATTACATTTTAAGTAAGTTATATAGAAATTACATGTTGATTATGATAATCCATTATATCGTTTGTGGTTTCACAAATTGATACAAAGTCTGGTCGCTAAGGTCACCACAGCACCTATGTATTTCACATGAGGTTACACTTTTCACACTTACGAGTATGGAAGTTGTCGAGAAAAGGTTAACTATGGAATATGTGTGAAAGGTGAAATATATTTCTATGGGATCTTACAAGATCATCGAAGTGGAATTCCCAAGTTTAGTGAAGATGAAATGCGTCCTCTTCAAATGTGATTGGTCCGACCCCACCTTCAATAAAGGTTTTTGGTATAGCAAGTTTGGAGTTGTGGATATTAATATTGCACGGAGGTACAACAAATTTGAACCCTACATATTGGCATCTCAAGCAAAGGAAGTTTGTTTTATTCCATATCCGAGGATCAGACAATCGGGAATATCTTGGTTAGGCGCTATAAAAGTTACACCTCGGGCCGAGTATTCTATGATGAACAACCACCTTTGAAAGAGGATTCCGTAAATGAAGTGGAAGTACATGAATAACCTACAGATGAAATCTTAAACGATATAGCGAACGAAACCAGCAAAGATGAATTTGAAGAAAGCGATAATCCTAGTGATGACCCGAGTGATGGATCTGATGACGAGTGAATTTAATTATGTTTCAACGTTATGTTTCATTTTATTGTTAGACTTATTGTATTGCTTTGTCTTTTTATATATGTAACAAATCAATGTTTAAAAAGAATTCATGTGAAATTAAACTATTACATGTTACTGGTTTGAGGTTTAGAAGTTAAAGGAATGTTTATAAGTTAGAATTTATGGGTTTGGGGTTTTGATTATAGGGTATAACCCCAATTTGTCGTAATTAAGCTGTTAAAATTGCAGTGGTTGTCCTTAATTCGTCGTAATCACCAAAACGCGGGTCTTCCCTAAGTCGTCGTAATCACCAAAATGCGGGTCGTCACTAATTCGTCGTAGTCACAAAAATGTGTGTCGTCCCTAAGTCATCGTAATGTTACTTCTATATTACGACGACTCCAAAATCCTGATATAAACTCGATCACTCGAAGTCATTTAGTTTCTCCTTCGTCTCTCTCTCTCTAACATCATCCCATCTCTTTAAGGTGTGTTCTTTTAAGTTTTAGGTGGTTAGTTTAGGATGGAATTAGATTAGGTTTGGAATTAGATTAGGATATAATTAATTAGGTTTAAATTAGTTTTAGATTAATTTTTAATAACTGATTAAAATTATTTTTAATCATAATTTCAATTTTTTTTTGTTTTTAAAACAAATTGACGATATGGCTGCTAGCGATAGGAAGAGACATAGGAACACCACAACCTCCTATGCGTCTAATTTTATCGGTGGGCAAGATGATCCATCAACTTCTAGCTCCAGCACTGCATCCTCCCAGGAGTTTGTCCCTAAGAGCCAATCTCAGGGACGATCACCGCAGATAACTCACTCGTCCATGCCTCATCGTCCTCCTCCTCCTCCACCGCCGTATGTGCCTCCTTCTCCGTATGAGCCTCCTCAACACCATCCTCAGCAGCCTGCCCCAGCTCCTGATGATGCTTCCCAGCTCTTGAAGCTGATCCAGCTCCTGAAGCTATCCATCTGGATTTGATGGTGCCACCGGATGCTCCGTACGCTAGGTTTACAGTGGAAAACCTCCTCTAAATGCCGGGACAAGAAATTTTAGGCATCATTGACCCCGATCGACCAGCAACACTGTTTGGTAATTTTAAAAAATATTTTTTATTATTAAAGTATTAATTGAATTTCATACAATTATATATTGGTCTAAGTTTTTTTTTTAAATTTCGCAGGTTTCCGATGGAGAATTGCATGGGACGAAGCGTTTCATATATCATCAAAGAAAACTTCTGGGAACCGCATCCGAACTGGTCTCTTACACCGGACCACGTTCGGATGACTTGGTTCAAGTGCTTTGCGGTAAGTTTAAATAATTTTTTTAAAAAGCCTTATGTATGCTGTTTTGAAGTTTATTTATTTATTTTTAATGATTTTTTTGCAGCAAAAATGAAATTTGTCTATGTTGTCAACGAGTAGGTGAAGACAGTGTTCAACGCTAGGGCGATGGCTCTCCTGAAGAAAATTGTTGGCGACTGGAAGAGGAAGTGGAGGTTTTAGGGGATAACGCAAAACCCATCTTCATCAACAATTACGTTTGGACTGGCCGCTTATTGGACTTTGGCTCAGTTAAATCGAACGTCCAACACTTGCTCTGTGGCCCGGTTGACACCTGATCTTGATGCCAATTTGCAACTGGTCCATACTTCTGGACAGATCCCACACGCCGGAGTGGCCCTAAAAATTATAAGTCCTTTTTTATTTTTTTAATTATTAATGGATTTTTTATTGAATGCAAGATTTTAATTTTAAAAATTTTGAAGGCTGTTCAGGAAGGAGCACCACCATCTCCTTCTCGGCTCTACAAGACAACACACCAGCATTTCGATAGGACGTTTGTGGATCCTCTAGCAGAAAGGATCTAAAACCTCGGATCAAGGAGGTCAAGACCCAGTTTTCGCAACAAAATCCGGAAGGCGAACCGGTCCAGTTGGCCACTGCCAAACAGGACAACATTTTTGAGCAGGTAAAATATTCAATCGTTTAAATATATGTTTATATACATTTTAATCTTTTACTTTTATATATTTACTAATATTCATTTGATTAATTGAAGGTTGTCCCGAAGAAAAAGGGATGGATGGCCGGCTTGGTACGGTGACCGATGTCCCGAGGGCGACAACAGCCTACGCTGCAAGAAGGTAAGAAGATTCTCAGCTTCGACAGATTTGACGGCTGCCAACCAGGTCATATCGTAGCTTCGGATGAACAACCACGTCAACAGAACTCAGATTAGGGCCATGGCGGGGATGTTTGATGTTATTGCAGGGAAAACTCGGTGCTTGCACAGATCTGGCGAAATGTACATCTATACATTAACCCCTACCCCACTCCAGAATAGCAGGCGGAGATAGAGGGACAGGCCGCGCAGCATATTTCTCAGCTCTTCGGCGACCTGAACCTTAATAATTAGTTTTTTTCGGTTTTGTATTTTGGATACTATATTTTGGATATATTAGTTTTTTCTTTTAATTTTTTTTTTAAATTCAAGATTTTTATAAAATTTTTATTTGAAATTAAATTATTTTTTTCATACATTATCAGAAACAACGTAAATTAGTCGTAAATATTATGTGAAATTAACATCAACAGTCGATGTAAAGTAGTCGTAATTTTTTGACCAATTTACGTCGACAATCGATGTTAATTCGTTGTAATATATACGACCGTTTAACCTGATTTTAACCTTTACGATTTACGACTAAGTAACGACGATATATTACGAACAATATATGACCAACTGAAAGGACCTAATTTTACGTCTGCTTTACAAGGATTGCTATTACGACGAGTTAACGAAGAATGTTGTTAGTCGTAAATATTACGACGATGTTTCCACGATTTGTCCATTACGAGGAGTTAGTAACAACAAAAGACATATCGTCGTTAGTTCATCGTAATAGATCGATTAAGACGAACAAACGACTAAATGTGTAGTCATTATGCTCTTGTTTTCTTGTAGTGTTGTCACAATAGTGCCCACTATTGGTATGTTTTTATTATTACTATTGATCATTCTCTATGTTGATCATTGCTTATCCGTAGTCCGTAGATAGTTAACTATTTCACCTTTGATTGTGTTTGCATCTTTGATGAAGAAGATTCTTGATTAATCTTCAGTCTGAGCTAGATCGATTGGGTATAAAGTAAATCAAACTCGGTTTGTGGGTTTAGCTTGAAAACCTTATTACAACTTGAAAGTAATGTTTCTTCACAAGGTTAAAATGATTCAATACAAGTATTCACTTAGATCTGCCCCTTTCTCAGATTCTTTGTTTTCCTTTAATAGGCTACTTGCCCTCCTAGTTTGCCCTCATCCGACTATGAGTCTTAACGGGCCGGGCTCTCTTTGTGGTCCGAACAATCAACCAAATTGACCTAGATTGAGTTTGACTTCGCCGGCTTTTCAGCGCCGAGTTAGGTTACTCGACGAGTCTTCACAAAATGGCAAGACCACTTGTTCGGTTTTGGCTCCTGGCTTAGCCGATATGGATTTTCTTTGGTAGCGCCTTAGTTGCGGGTTCTGGGCACTCATACATACTGGGCCGCTCTTTTTTCTGATGGGCCGTGTGGAGGGATGCAATCCATCTCCAACAGTAAGCCCCCCCTCCTGTTCGTTTGAAAGAAAAGGTTCCCTACTTCGGACGAGTTTGGTTTGGAAGACGGGAGACTGGACGAGTAAGATTTTGCTCGGGTTATATGGGCCTTGGTTAACCATGCGCTTAAGTTCAGTCGCTTAGGCTGGCCTTGATTCTTCTCAATTGAAAGCGGATTATCGCGACCTGGTTCGACCGGTTAAGAATTGAGTTAAAACGACGATCAGTTAAGCTCGGGAAGTGGAAACGTCAGCCCTAGGCCCAATAGGCATGTTTAGGGTAATGATTACTGAGCCTAGTGTTCTGTCCTTTCCATCCTATAAATAGGAGGTTCCGCCTCCTCCTGCTCATTTTCTCCCCCGACCTCAGGTATCTCCTTTCTATCTCTATCTCTGCTTTCTCTCTCTATGTACTAGCTTAGTTTCGACGATGGGGAACGGTTCCAAGCGTAGATTATCTGAAGCCAAGAAAGGGAAGGCGAACGCCTTGTCTCCTACCAGCGATCCCTCGGTTGCTCACTGGGATGCCCTAAGTGACATGGAGGGCCTTGACTTATCTCAGCGTTTGATGGTGGCTGATTCGGAAAGATTGCTGAGAGGCGACGGGGATGGGAAAAGGATGGCCGATGAAGAAAATCTTGTGGCTACTACGGATGTGTCCGAGAAAAGGCCTAACCTGGGCCTACATGTGTCAGTGAGTGAGGAGGCACTAGGTTTGCCGGATGACGAACTACTACACCAAATCAAATACCACGAGATTGGGACCTTCGAGCGTTTATGCGCCCTAGATCCGAGTCTTGTTTGCCCGTCGGTCGTTGAAAGGCAGAATTGGAGGGATGTGCGAGGCACTTGGTCTACTGTCGGCAGTGTTCAGGCAATCCTACGGTCTAGTGGTGGTGCGGGGGTCACGTTCATCATTCCGAGAGACGACCAACGCCCGTGGACTCCGGCGATTGGCTACTAGTGCGTTTACAAGTCCTTTTTCAAAAGGAGGTGAAGCTGTGGTTCACGATCCCAAGGCTCGTCACCTTGTATTGTGTTCGTTGAGGAGTGTCGATCACCCAGATGATTGTGGGTACTTTTCGCATTGCAGTCGCGCTCATGGTAATGGCCGACGAAATCGATGTATTGATGAGACAAGGCGGCTTTTGAAGAACCTCCGAGGAATAGATATTACGTTCGATGGAGCCCTCGGCTTGGTTAGATTGATTACACCGAGTAATATTTGGTCGCTTCGTTAACTGATTTGTCATGTCCTTTTTTATTTTGCTGTAACTCATCCGAACATGATTGCCTATCTCGAATACCTTTTTTCCGAATTCTTTGAAGATCGCAGCTATCAGCCAAGAGAAGTGGTCACATATAACTCGCAGACGGATCTGGAGGAATCAAGAATGAATTTCCAGAGGTCCTCGTTTTCTCTCTTGGATATATGTATTATTTTTTGAGGATTCGTCTGATCACGATTGGGTTTTCTGCTCGCAGCCAACTGGATGTCTAACATCCCGTGCGAGCAAACTCGCGGTCCTAGAATTAAGCTCGTTCCCCTACAACCGAGTAATCCAAATAAGAGGAAGAAGAGAAGAGGTTCAGCAATGAAATTCATCTCGGATTTTAGCTTGCTGTTCAAGAGTGATCTCAAAAGGGTCGATATTCGGGATGCCAACCCGGTGACGGTGCTAGATGCGCTTGAATCGCGGGCTCAGGACACTGTTGGGGCCGAGGCGAACCCTGATTCTAAGACTCTGATCGCCTAAGAAGCGGATTTCGAAGACGGCTTGATCCGCAGAAACTCGAAGTCCACATGAAAGAGTGGCAAGAAGAGAACGAGATCCAAAAACTCCGAGAACTCGGGAGGAAAGGCAGCCCTTTCTCTGGGGATCTAACCGAGAAAGAGACGAGCCGATGAACCCGAGGGTAGTGATGAAGTTCCTGGATCAAAGCGAAACCCAGATTCGGGCGAGGAGTCATCGAAGAAAAAAAAAAGAAGAAGAACAAGAGATCAGCCGAGAAGACCATCTGATCTCTAGTGCTGAACGAAGTTGCGGTTTCCGAGTCAGAAGATCAGCAGGGAACGAAGAAGAGGAGGCCCCTCTGACTTTGATGGAGCAATAAAATTCCATCGTCGACGATGTTATCCCTTGATCGGCCAAGAAGGCGATGTAAAAAGGGGAAGAGGTTCCTCGACGTCACTGCGCTCCGCTTTCCCACAAGGTGGACTTTCACTACTTTGATGAGGCCGCCCCGCTGGTCAGTAACGCACATTTGTGTGTGGAATTGCTTCATTAAGTGCCGGCTGTCGGGTACCTGCTCTTTTCCAAGTTGTACATCGATGCTTCTCGAAATGCCATGCTGGTAAGTAGCTCGTCCTTTCTTCAATTTGTTGATGATACTTCTTAGCTTAACTTCTGATTTTCTTGTTTGTTACTCAGTCTGACGATCGCTGGAACCGCTTGGTTCATGAGTACGACCGGGCTCTCAAGGAAACCGTGCTCAAATTGAAGGAGGCGGAGAAGGACGTAGCAACAAGGATGCCTTTATTCATAGGAAAGGTGCTGAATTCCTTGAGGTATCGAAGGAGGCGGTCGAGGAACGGGATCAGTGGGCTGTTCGCTCCAAAGCCAAGATGATAAGACGGAGGAATTAACCGCGGATCTAGAGAGGGCGCGGTCTCAGGTCAATGAGCTTGAATGGAGAAACGCTGAAATTGTCGCTCTGAAGGATAGGGAGGTAAGTCGTCTCAACAATTCTCGCATCCACGAAGTCACTCAAGAGCGAGCTAGGGTGGTTGCAGCAATGACTAGCAAGTGTTCCAAACGCTTCGAGGGAATTCGGGAATATATGGCCAAACGGGACATCCATGAGGAGAAACGGCTCAACCGCAGTCAGACCAAAGGGGCGCAGAATTGCCTCAAGATGCTCAAAGAGGAAAAAGGGCTCCAGGTTCCCGATATCATCTAGGATTCTATGTCTGCGAGGGAAGGTGAGTTCCAGCAGGCGATGGATGAGACACGAACCGGGACATCCCGGATCAACTTCTGGAGCTATCTCCTTTGGTTCTTCCTTCAAGGTTCGTGATTGAGTGTCCTCTTCCCGGTGTCGATCAATTTGGGATGAACCAAAACTTGATCGATCCCTCCTCCATGACTGACCTGAGGACGCCTAGTCGTCCTTCGGTTGGAGATGCCGTTAATGAATACAACCTCTCCATTCGTAGCGGAAATGAAGAAGAAGGTGTCGAAGATGCCACTCGAGTCTAGGATTCGGAGGTCGATGCACAGCTTATTGAGCCGACTGATGAGCAAACAGGGGAACACACTGGAGTGTAGATCAGCGAGGAGCATGAACTATGGTTGTAGATATTGTGTTTGTTGTCTTTTTCTTCCCATTCCGAATGATTTTTGCATTCGTTGTTTGTTGTAACATTTCGGGGTCCCCTTTTTAATATAATAAAGTTTCATGCTTGCTTAGTTTTTCCTCGTCTCCCTTCTTTGCTTTGAAAAATTAGTTAAATCATCGGTTGACGGTTGTAACTTTAGAAAAAATGAAGATTCAACAAGGTGTCTATTCGTTTACTGTTTTCCCGTGCATCTCGCTGATCACCGATCAACTGCTATGACTTAAGGATGTTAGGAATAGCAGGGTGTTTGGTCGCTTGCTGCTTTCCTGCGCATCTCCCTGAGTCACCGATCAATGGTTATGACTTAGAAATGCGGAAGAACAGCGGGACGTCGACACCTCGTTTTTTGCGACCAATCTCCATACTTTTGTGAATAATCAAAATAGGTGTTTGGTCGCTCGCTGCTTTCTCGCGCATCTCCCTGAGTCACCGATCGACGGTTATGACTTAGAAATGGGGAGGAACAGCGGGACGTCGACACTTCGCTTTCTGCGACCAATCTCCGTACTTCCGTGAATAATCAAAATAGGTGTTTGGTTGGCCAGGCCGTTCCTACTGATTATCGGAAATTCGATTGCTCACAGGTCAATCGATGCTGGACCGATTGTCCGATGTGAGGAGCCGACCAAGTATCTGATCAGGATACAGCCACTTGCTCTCCGGGTGATCGTTCCTTAGTTTAAGGTTTGCTTTGTCGGTCTGAATGATGGGGTCGCTGCCCTTCAATTCTGACTATCTAACAGTCGTTTTTTTGTTTGTTTTTGTTGTGGCTGGACCTCTGCGGAGGCTGCCTACGTATCCCGTTTGGGGAACCAAGCCTATCGTAGTTCATTTGGACCTAGAAAAGTAACGAGATGTCATCTGCTCAGTATATATATACACTAGCAAAAGTGATCTGGGGATCGTTTGCTCACAAAAGTGATCGGGATCATTTTCTTGTTGCGTGGAACCTGGTGCTTTTCTAGTGTAAGTATTTCTAGAGATTGGACGAATTCCATGATCTCTGTACTGGTTCCCCGAAAGAAGTTTCCAGTTTGTAGACTCCTGGCTTGAAAACTTTGACGATCTTGTAAGGTCCCTCCCATTTTGTCCCGAGTTTACCCGCATTCCCTTTTTGGGTGTTTTGAAACACTTCTTGCAGAACGAAGTCGTTGACTACTAGCATACTGGCTTGGACCTTCTTTTTGTAGTATCTGGCGGCCAGGTTTTGGTAATTCTGTATCCGAAGTAACGCCTTATCGCATATATCTTCTATATGATCGAGGGCGTCGAGCAACATATCGCGGTTGAAACTTTCGTTTGATCGCATTTTTGCTCGCTGTAGACTGGTGACATTGACTTCTGCTGGTGACATTGCCTCGACGCCGTAGGCAAGAGAAAAGGGGGTTAATCCGGTCGCGCCTCTTGGAGTTTTCCGATGAGACCATAGGACCCCATCGAGCCCGACGGCCCAATGCCCCTTTTTCAGGTCGAGTCTCTTCTTGATGCCGTCGATAATGATATTATTTGTTGCCTTGGCCTGACCGTTTCCTTGCGGGTATCTTTGCGTATATGTATTCAAACGAATCCTCCATCGTTCGCAGAATCCAGGGAAGTTGTTCGATAAAATTGTGACCTGTTGTGGGTTATTATCTCGTACGGAAGACCATGACAACAAATGATTTACTTCTAGACGAAGTTCTGAACCTCCTTTTCGGTTATTTGTATGAACGACTCTGCTTCCACCTATTTTGTAAAGTAGTCTATCATGACGAGCAGGAAGCGACTTTGGCGTGAACTTGGTAAGGGACTGACTATGTCCATTGCCCAACGCATAAACGGGTATGGTGCTACGGGTGTTCGCAGGAGCTCGGTGGGGCTATGTATATTTGGTGCGTGTCGTTGGCATTTATCGCACCGTAGAGCGTGTATTTCCCAATCTTTAGTCATGGTCAGCCAATAATAACTGAGACTTTTAGGTTTGAGGGCTATTGCCCGCCCTCCCGAGTGTTTCCCAGCTGCCCCTTAGTGGATCTCAGCCATTACCAGATAGATCTCTTCACCAGCGATGCAAGTCAATAGGACCTTGTTCGCTTGCCATCGATAAAGTGCATCATTCATGAAAACGTAACTCATGCTTCGAGCCTTTAGTCGGCGGGATCCCACTTATCGGATGGTAAGGTTCCGTCTGTGAGTACCGAATGATAGGCATTCTTCAATCTGTTTCGTCTGGGCCGGTAGGGGTAGTGGTACTAGTGACATTGAGAACCGGGGTGGCGGTTGTTTCCTCATCGGGAATGGTTGCGATGCTCGGTCGATCGATGTGGTGAACTGGTATGGTTCATCGAACTTGATCTTTGAATTTACTGCCGAGTGCTGCGAGTGCATCGGCACAGGCGTTATCTCCTTGAGGGACTTTACTGAGGGCGAAATACTCGAAGGCGCCTATGAGTTTTTGGACCATCTTTAGGTATGCGTCCATCCTATCGTTTTTTGCATCGTACTCCCCATTGAACTGATTGGCGACTAGCTGAGAGTCGCAATAAGCGTTAAATCATTTGGCTCCAACTGCTGCTCCCAACCGAAGCCCAGCGATAAGGGATTCGTATCCCTCCTCGTTGTTGGATGCCTTGAAACGTAGTCGGAAGGATTGCCTGATGAGTTCGCCTGTGGGCAATTAAAGTTGGACACCAGCTCCTGCTCCATTGTTGTTTGAAGAGCCGTCCACAGGCAGTATCTAGTTGTTGTTCGGGAGGATCAAGTCTTGCTCGAGCTCTGGAGCCAGTTCGATCAAGAAGTTGGCAAGGACATGTGACTTTGACGCTGTCCGATTTTTGTAATTGATATCATGCTCGCTTAGCTCGACGGCCCATTTGGAAAGGCGACCTGAGTGGTTTGTGTTTTGCTTGATAGTCCGCACGGGATGGTTTGTCAGGACGATGATTTAATGCGACTGGAAATAGGGACGGAGTTTCCTCGCCGAGGTGATTACTGCAAGAGCCTATTTCTCCAAGGTGAGTAGTGGGTTTCCGGTTCAGTCATACGATTGCTGGTTTAGAAGATGGGTTTTTGCTCGCCTCTATCTTCTTTGACGAGAACACTACTAACGCCGGCGGGGGATACACGATGTAAAGGTAGAGGATCTCTTCCTCTTCTGGTTTCGACAGTATTGGTGGGGTCGTCAAGTACGCTTTGAATCGTCTAAATGCCTCCTCGCATTGTTCGTCCCAGATGAACTTCTTGTTGCCGCGTAGAAGGTCAAAGAAGGGGAGGCACTTGTCAGTCAACCTGGAGATGAATCTATTAAGGGCTGATATGCGACCTGTGTAGGAACCGAAATTTATACTGTCGATTTCCGTTTAATTAGGAACGCTAGGTAAACCCTAATTTCCCAGGGGTCCCGTATGTCTTCTAAACCACACGCCAATCAGTCATAATACAAATTAAATATTGAAAAGCAAAATACGAATTGAAAAGAGAGGAAATAGATGTATTATTCCAAATTTGTGTATGAGCGTTTACAACAGGATAGAAGCCTCGGATATGA